>CM057815.1:6322500-6412500 GCA_030067965.1 Latrodectus elegans
ATTAATAATTCGAGAATAGCTTCATCAATTTGCTAACTTTCTTAACTTTATTTGTAAATTTCACAAGACATTTTAAAGGCATACATTTTTAAAACTCGGGAGATTCCAGGGATTATTCTGAAATATCTTGAATAACCAATACATTAATATTCTGAAATGTCTTAGTCTGGAATAACCAAATGCATAATATATTCTTTTGAAGTTAAGCGGTTGGAAAAATATTAAAACAAGCATAAATGCAGCTTTCCTATAATTATTGAACGCAGAAATTATTTCAAAGGCCACGTATCACATGGAATCTCATGACATCAAGAACTAATTAATAAAGATACCTTTCCCAGAAATAAATTCATATATTTAAAACATTTAATGTAGCATTATTTTAAGAATTTAGTTCAGCGTATGAATATAAAACTTATAAACTTCTTTTGAATCAGGATACAGCAAATTAATATATTTATTGAGATACTAACATTTTCATTTTAAAATAAATTTCAAAGTAAAGTATTTTAACTCAATTACATTGTGTGATATTTAAAATAAAAATAATTTGAATAGTTTCAAATTGATTTTGTGAAAGCATTAGTTTATATATTTTGATTGTTTATTTGTTTTTAGTAATGTATGTTTTTAATACTTGTTAATAATTTTCAACCCCAAATTATTGCCATAATTTTTTTAAAAATAATAATTGTTATTTATCAATGATATTATTAAATTAAGTTAAAGGAAAAACTAATCAATAAAAATGATAAGTTTAGGAATCAAAGTGGCATGATATTAATTATTTTTGATTCTTCTAATAAAAACATTTATAATTTATAGTATTTAATTAAAATGCATCTCTATTTAAAATTCAATGCTATTATTAAAAATATTTGATATAAGCTATCTAATTAAATCATAAATATAATTTTCATTCGAATGCCATCTAGTTTTAAATATTATTTTAATAACAGTTAAAGAATGTATGTTATAGACCTATTGAAAATGTGTATTTTCATGAAATGTGAAAATATTTAAATCCAGACTGCTTTATTAGAAACATCATAAATACAAAGCCAAATTTGCAATGACATCAAGTGATTATTTTGTATTCACAATCCTCGTTAGACATATAATGAACTGCAATACTTTCAATATATTCATATAAATATATTTCATATGTTTTGTATATCTCTATAATCTGTAACCACTTTTATTCTAAGTACTTCCCATTCTAGGCATGTTGATTTTCACAAACTTGCAAAAAAATTCTACATCAATTTTACTAATTTCTTTTTTATGATAAGTAATAAATATAAAAAGAATTTAACAATAACTGTAATTATTAAAATGTCCTTATTAAAGACAAGGCAATTTTTATTGAATAATTGTAACGTAAGTATATACAAGTTTGAGAAAATTAAACATCTTTGACATATTTCTCAACACCAGCTCTGGCAATATCATTGTTTTGAAATTGTGTATAAAATACAACAGACATAAGAATCCGCATATATTTTATTTCAAATACCATGATACATTTTATTTACGTAATTTATTACTCACCTATTAATTGTTCTCCAGCGACTAATGGATATTTTTTCCCGTTTTTATTTTTCATATTAAATACGTATGAAACAATTACTTGTATTTTTTCAATTATTGATTTTGCTCATTAATTTGCATTTAATGCAGCATTTATATAAAACTACATATAATAATATTTTCTATAAATAAAATAACAAATTTTCTTTGAAGTTATGCATTTGATTATAATTGAAAACCCAAATCAGTAGGCAAATACATTATCCAGCGTGTCCTGAAGTATATTTTATTTTCAATAAATATAAATGTTTAATTGAAATTAAATTTATTTTTAAAATATTAATGATGGTTAAACCATTCATTTCACAAAAAATAAATAAAAAATAAATAAAACAAATTCTAAAATATTCATTTAAAAAGAGATTACACATTTTTACAACTGGAAAAATAATCTAAACATCTTGAAAAAATTAAATTCATGATATATTTCTTGTATTTTTAAATGTTTATCATTATTGAAATAAATAAAATTTTATATTGTAACTGTGGGAATTACGATAGTTAATTTAATTTTTCAGGAACCTTTTTCAATATTTAATTCATTAAAGAATCTTTGGGAAAGGACAATTTATTGTGAATAATTACTAATAACTCTACTTGAATTTTATTAGAGATTTAAATAATTATAGCTTTTTAGGTATTAAATTCAGATAAATATTATGTAAACATTTTACCATAATATGATTGTCTTAATTTAATTAATAAAAAAATTTGGTTACATATTTTATATTAGATTATTTAAAAGAATATAATACTCACAACAATATGCTATTTTAATTGACACCAATATAGCTTAAATGATATTAAAATATGCATTAATTTTTCATGTGTCCAAACAACAGATAAAAAATGTAACATAAGTTCCTTGTAAAAATAATAATGGAAATTGTGTCCTCTTAAAATTAATTTTTATGATTCAAATAAATTTTTAAACTTATTTTTAGGACCTTTAAATAATTAGCAGAACATTTTTAAGAACTTTCATTTTTTATCAAAATAGGAATTTGATTCATCATCGGTACTGGTCCCTCATTTGAGTAACTATAAACTGCAATATTCAAACTACGAACAATTTTTTAAGACAATCAAAAATTTTATTTTATTTGTTCTACAATTCACAAACTTTTTGAAAGCTAAGGTTGTTTAAATAAATTTTCTTCAAAATTTACTTTTGTATAAGTTTAAAATCAATACAGTGATGGTCTTCGTGATATTTTATCAATTTTTTAATTAATTATTAGCATTTCACATTAATTTTGAAAGAGTTATTTTTATTTTATTAAAATGTGAGATTATCTCTTATTTAATTTACGCGGACTTAGGTTAAAATGCTTGAACTAATCAGTTTCAAATTATCATGAATAATTTGTATAGATAAGTATGTTTAAATAAAAGTTCAAATACTTAATTGAATTTTAAGAAAGAATTTAAAATAATATTATTTTCTTTGAGGGGTAATATTTATTAAAAAGTATGCATACCGAGGAAAATATAAATATACACTATATATTTAACTATTATATATATAGTAATATAATAATAGAATATGATATATATATATATATATATATGTGTGTGTGTGTGTATATATATATATATATATATACATATATATATATATATATATATATATATATATATATATATATATATATATATATATATATATATATATATATATATATATATATATATATGTGTGTGTGTGTGTGTGTGTGTATACATATATATATATATATATATATATATATATAATCGTAATTTAGGTATATGTCTTATCTTTACATCACATTATTACTGAACCATTATTAAACGCTAATTTTAGATAAAAGTGGCAAAGACTATGACAACAATTTCAAAATCATCTTTTTCCATATAAACTACATCAGCATATATTATATTTTAATGTGATATTTTCATGTCAAATCAATGGAAATAATTTTATAATTTTTTATTTTAATTTTACTGACTTTCTTAAAACAATTTCTTCAAACACAAAATAATTCGTGAATTCATTTCTACCAATATATACGTCTTTTCTTCGCCTTTTGTTTTAAAATAATAATTAAAAATTAGAAAATTAAAATCGGAAGCTTGTGTTTTCAAATCCGTAAGTATTAAGCTTCATATACAACAATCTAATTCGTTTCCTTTTTAAAAAATGAGGACATTTATTTAAACGGCTTACATATATATAGTCATCAAACAGCCAAGCAATTTTAGAGTTCATATATAATTCTCACAAGATTCTAAATCCACATTTAAATGTTTGGTTCAAAGAATCAATATCCCGGCAAACAAATTCTCATCTATAGGTGCAAAAGCTTCTTTCATCACTGTAATTTTTTTCTTGCATTATAGTTTTTTTTACATTATATACAGACAAAATCACACAGGGCGGGTCACTGTAACATCCGGAAAAAATCACATTTACAACAATGACGTGAAAAGAATCATCTTCCGGCTAATCGTTATCGCGTGCCGGAAGTGACAAAATGTACTCCGATTGGGACACAAAACAAATTTAAGCGACGCAAAAACACCCGCATTGCAATCAATCACCGAGAGGGTCATTGTTGTTTTAGATGTAGGCTTGTTCTACAGCTGCGGGATTCTGATACTGTCTGTAACCGTGACCACTTCGGACGCTGGTGGCTTTAGGGTGTGGGGCGCCGCCCATGCATTGCGGGTGAACTTTTATTCTGCTGTTGTTGATGGTCGCTGTCGTTTGTTCTCTTGGGTCCGGTTCTAGAACACTGGAATCCAGGCTTCCGAAACTTAGCCCGTCCCTGTTGTCATTCCGATCTGCCTGGAAAGAAACGACGTTAAATAGGAATACTTGCGTGAAACTAAAGATTCATGCATTGACCAAAAATTAGGTTTCATGATGAATGATGCCATACTCATTGATAAAAGAGTATTACATATTAATAAATATTTTAAATTCATTTTCATAACAATCAATATATTGTTTGTCAATAAGCAAATTTTATTTACACTATTATTTTTATAATTTTATTATAAATTGCATAGTTTCTCTATAATAAATTTTATAAAAACTATCAGTACATAGATTACTTGATTATAATTTAGAAAGAATATATTACAGGGTGAATGGTTGACCACACAGAAGCGTCATTTAAATAATAATAATTACTGATACCTATAAGATGTGTGTTTTCGTCTTATTGAAATTTATTTTCAAATTTATGCATTTATTAAAATGTTTTAAATTATATTAATAAGTTATTTTTTGTCTTGACACTACACAAAAGCCAATTGAGTTAAGAATTACATATGAATCAAAAAGCAACGTAATTTCTATAACGTAATTTTAAATTTCATGTCATTTACATATATGAACAATTTTTAAAACAAAATTTTCTAAATTACAGTTTTATTTAATTTTGTATTTAGACACTAAAATTAAATATGTAAGTTTAGTTCTTTTTTTTTTTTCCTCTCTTTTTTGCAACTCCGTATCTTCTTGTACTTAACAGGATAATTCGGACTTGAAACATGTTTGTCTAAATCATGCTCACATTGATTTCAATAAATATATTACTCGTCAGTTCCTTAAAAAAAATTAGAAATTAAATCTAAAATATATATATATATATATATATATATATATATATATATAATGATTCCAAATTTAAAGCATACAGTGCTATGCAAAAGCTGGATTGATAGATAAATTGTTCCCTATGCTAAAATTCCTATCTAGAAATACATATATACGTTTAGTATAGTAAACACGTGATACTGATTTAAAGATCACGACACAATAAACTGAGAAAAAATTAGAATACAAATTATCGATATTCAAACTCAATTGCTTAGAAAAGAATGCATTCGTGAACTTTGAAAAATAATGAAAAAATCATTCGAAAAAAATATTTGACAACAAAGGAAATTAGTGAATTAATACTTTTCTGTTAATTACTATATATATATATATATATATATATATATATATATATATATATATATATATATATATACATATATATATATAGCATAAAAATTTACAAATTTTTACATAATAATACGTTAAGCATATTAGAGTCTTACAAAATCATAATCTTGCCCAACATGTAGGAAAAAATCGTCATCTCGTATTATAGGGAATTAAACCAATAATCATTGTGAAAAATAATAAAAATTGTTTTATTTTTTGTGTTTCTTATTTAATGTATTCTTGATCTTTTTTCAATTTGCTTAGAATAGTAAACATTTAAAAACAAATCAGTAATTAAATTAAGAGGGAAATGTACTCAGAAGATACTATATAAACAATGCTGTAATTTGTTTTTCATCGAAAAAGTTATTTAAGGGATTAAAGACTTTTAACATAAATATTAATATAATCAATAATAAAAGTAGGAAGTATGACTTCGTGAAAATGTAAATTGTTTGTATTCAATAAATATCAGTAAATATCAAAGTTAGTTTACATATATTATTGGTATTTAAGGCAAGTAAAAATTTTTTTCTAATTTTATTTAAGTTTAAAGAGATTTTCAGAAATTTAAATTTTGATTATAATATTTAATAACATTGAAATGGAAATGAGAAATTTCGTTTTAAGAAAAGGTATAAACACATAACAGTTGTGGAACACACATACAAATATATATATATATATATATATAGCGATATATTTTTCACACTATATATATATATATATATATATATATATATATGTATATATATATATAAAAAATAAATATATATATATATATATATATATATATATATATATATATATATATATATATATATGTATATAGTGTGTGAAAAAAAAATATATATATGAAATTTTAAACAAAAACATGTGTCCATTTGATTTGAATGTAGACATTTTTTTAAATAAAACTAACGCTTCACTGTTCTAATTATTAATCTATGTTAATAACTTATATTGAATGATCAGGAAAATGTTTTTTATGCATATTTTCTGTGAAAATAGTTATTTTTACTGAAAAACGATAAAGCTGTAAAAGCGGTAAATATACTAAAGCTTGCTGCAGACACTAAAGAACAGAACTAAGCAAATCAATTTCCCCCATCATTTGTCTGCAAGTCTACTTTGCGCTGCTGTTGTTGAACACAAAGCATCTAAAAGCTAAAACAAGCTAAGAATTGCATTTCCCCACCTTGATTCGTATTCGTCGTTCTATATTTCAAAGTTCGACATCAAGAATCCTGGTCCGGACATTTTCGGACGAAACGTTGTCCGGCTTCGTCCGGACACCATTCGTACCCTCCACAAATTTTACTGCACCCTGTAAAGCATAAAGATCATCAATACACCCTGTGGACTACTCGCGTCATATAAGCCAAATTATCGAACTTAAGAGATATTAAATGAAAGATTCTTTTGATTTTTGACACTGAAAACCGCATTTTGGTGACTAGAAATTATTCTATTGTCATTAAATATAAATAAGAAAAACTACATTACATTAAATTGAAAAGCAATTAAAATTCATACACAATGTTGATTAAAAAATCTTAAGCAATTAGATTTGATGCAGAGAATTCATTATATTGAGAGATATTCATTATATTCAATATATTCAGAGAACACACAAAATATGCTGATTTTTTTCCTTTCTAATACGTGCATAACTTATGAATTAACTGTATAATTGTATATTGTTAACTGTTGTAAAAGAATGTACAAATTTACAACAATTGTACAGGCTATAATTAATTATAATTGTACAGACTTATCTGATTAAATAAATTTACAAAAATAAAACGATATTGTTTACTAGGTTTCAAAATTTGAGGACATTTCTCATATTGTAGCATTTTACGAAGAATACTTTTTATACATTAAAAACTGGTGAACAGAATTGCATTGATATATAAAATTATTCAGGTTTTAAAAATGTATTTTAGTATAATAATGTAAAAAATAACTATTTTATTTCAGTTTTATCAATATTCAGTAAAAGTTTATATGATATAAAATGCTTCTATCTTAAAAATCTTTCATGCTAAAATAAATGCTGCATTACTTCAAATAATTTGAAATCATACTTAAAATTATTATTTTCCACTTTCATACAAACATTAAAAAAATTAAGCAACTGATGTCGCAGCAAGATTTAAAATAAAATAATGATGTGTTCCCTTCAGTTAACTATAAAATTACGATTAATATTAGAGTGACATCACACGCACACAAGAAACAAAACTGTTTATAAGTATCATTAAGTTAAGTAAACACATTTAACGAAAAGTTGAGAAATAATAATTTGGAATTATCAATGATTTAAGACTATCTATTTAACAAACTAACATCTCATATGTCAAAAAACATACATGTACTTTTATCATATAATTAAACGACACATACATACACATGAACAAACACATATGTTTGATCTATGAACATTAAAAGCATATAACAGGAAATAAAAATAAAAGAGTTTTATAATTATGTTGGTGAAAAATATGAAAATGAAAAATATGAAAATGAAAAATAAATAGAATGATGCAATTCTATACATCTAATTAAGCATAATTGCAGGATAAAAAAGATCAGATTCAATATTGTTACATCCAAGTAAAACTTAGATATTAAATTAACTATATAATAGTTGAAAAATAAGAATTAAATAATTGGGTGGCATAAAGGAATTAAATGAAGTAAGTATATAGGAAAATACTAATTTTTAAGCAATTTGCTCTATTTCAATATTTGCATAAAGTACTAGACATAGCTGAAACACAGATTTGCATTTTTACGTTTTTTATAAAATCATTCAAAGAGAGGTTTCCAGTTTTCTTTTTTGAAGTTTTATGTTACAATTATGAATTATCTTTAATTGATAAATATTGCTTTATGAAATTTATGAAGCATTATGATTATTCAAATTATATGTTATATAAATGTTTGGAGCTGTTTTTATAATTTTCAGGTCTTGTAAAATTTAAAAGGGGTTTCAAAATGCTACTTAATTGAAATACATTCAATCTTTAGAATTGTTCATAATATATATTATAAAATAAATCGTTATATAATAAAATCCTTTGCTATATTTCTAATTAATTTAATATGATTCTTTTTCGTGTTTTTATATTTAAATTATTTAATTTTATTCAATTAATTTTTCCCAATTTTGGAATTTATTTTTCTTTATCAACAACAGTTTAATTTTTAACATTATTTTTTTCGCAATTATATTTATTTAATTACTTACAGAGGTGATTCAAAGAACTAAAATAGAACCTACTTCGGCAAGAACTTCAAAACAAAGAAGTAGTGTATCTTCATTCACGAAATTAAAGTGTCATTACAATATCTTCTTATGATTTTCCTGACTTATCTGATTAAATAAAATTACAAAAATAAAAAGATATTATTTACTAGGTTTCAAAATTTGAGGTCATTTCTCATATTGTAGCATTTTACGAAGAATACTTTTTATGCATTAAAAACTGGTGAACAGAATTGCATTGATATATAAAATTATTCAGGTTTTAACAATAATTGCAATTTAACATGAAATCGTTTAAATTTCTTAAAATAATAAAATTGAGGGTGTAGAAGCAGAAACTTCAATATATTTTTTTATTAGGCAAAATTGATGAAATTGCTAAATGATACCACAAACAACAAAAGAAGTGGCAATATTTTTAGTGTTATTCTGTCATGTTTTCAAAATTGCATTACTCTGGCACACAGGTGCCATATTATCAAGTCTCACAAATTCTGAATTATTTTGGTGAAGAAATGGTGCCAAGATGATGTATTGTGACGTAAATACTAAAATACTAGAGTTACCAAAATAGAATTTTCTGCATAATTCTTATAGTTCTCCATGTCTATGACGTAATAATAGCCAGATTGCGTATACTTAAGAAAATCCGTTAAAAAAAATCACCAAACTCAGAATTTAGCTTCCTATATTATACGGCATCTGTACTGATTACTCCTTTATTTTACTTCTTTTTTTATTACTATATCGTATTTTTAAATAATTTTGTTACAATTAGCAAATGCTAGCTGTGGTGTTTTGACTGATCTTTGTCGAATATGTTAAGCGACATTTCCGAGGAATAAATGCAATAGCATATAAGAGAATTTCTGAGACATTATTTCATTAATAGAGCTTCTAAAACCAAGTTATGCTACCATTTTAAAATTAAAAATACACATTATTCTAACGCACAGCCATTTAATTTCAAGATTTAACGATATTAAAAATATTTAAATCATTAACAGAATGATTTTAACACACGAGTTTCCTCATATTATAGATTAGTATAAATATGTACATTTTTTAAAAATTCATATGTTATGATAAAGTTACTCTTAAAATGTTGCTCACCTTTTTGCCGTCTTTGTAAAAGGGATCTTCGCCTATTGTGGCGATTTTTCCTTTGCTGCTGGTATTTGTGCAGTAAGGAATGGTTTTGGCTGTTGTAAGATCTGCTTTGTCACTATCAGGGCAGCCATTCTCAACAATGCTGAAAAGAATAAATAATTGATGATTGATATTTAGGTTGAGGGAAGCATTTTATGTATTGGAGCAATTTAATAATTTATTAAATTTCGGTGAAATTAATTAAAAATTATTGTGTATAACCAATTAAACAAAATGACATCAATATTTATATATGATTTCACATATGTTGTTGTTGTAGCTTATTCTCAATAAATCTGACAGAAGTCTGATCAATCCTGGCCATCAAAAAATCTTTGACAATAAGGGGATCTGATGTCTTGTCCGTCCTCATTAGTCCGAATCAATTCAGTATGTGATCCGGTGAGGGTGGGTGGTGGCAGCGTTTTTCACAAGTGGGTCATCTTGTTCCTCGTTGTTTCACAAATAAATTAAAGATTCTCCTTGGTTCACTGGATTAAAACAAACACCAAAAAATATGTAGCCAATATTAATAGTATTTTGTTCGATCATTAGATATTTTAACATCAATTTATCGACAGCTTCCTTATCAAAAGCCGCTGTGAGATATTTTAATACTCACTACATACATTTCCTTTTATCATTTTCATAGGTGGTATGCCGTATCCACTTATCACAAAGAAGTAAAGCGGGAAAACTCCAGAGACTCTTTCGATAAAAGAGTATCAAAAAGGCAGAATCTCAACCATCGCTAATTCACAGATTACAGAAAGCATTTCTCATAACTCAACGCAAGGTACTGGCAACCAAAACATTTTATTTAATAGTTGATTGCGAAAAAGAATTGCTAGTTAGTAGCTTATGTTGAGTACTTTGCAGAATATATAGCACATTAAAAAAGATCACAACGTTTTAAGCATACGAATTCCACAAAACTATCACAATTTATGCATATTCATTTATGTTTTAGCTTTGTTTTGTAACAAATAGCAATTTGCTTGGGTATATGGAGCCAGCACTATGTCACAGTAATGAAAAATGATATATTTCTTGATAAAAGTATATTAATTTGATAATCATAAAGAATTTAAATATGTCGCTTTTACACGTTTTTTTTATAGAAAATAAGATTAGTATGAAATTACTTGTAGGTACTTTGCTTTCCATAGCATGATATTGCATGAAAACCTTTTTAATCAATTAACTAGGGAAAATTACTTGGGAAAAAGTGAAAAGTATGAACTTCTTAGCAAAATAACGTCAAATTAAGTCAGCATTACTTTAGCATGTACAAGGTAAACAAAAAGGTTTTTAATGGCCCAAAAGAAAATGACCTACAGCAGTTATTGCCTATTGTTAGTCTTTGAAATAATCATCATCTTCATCCAGCACCCTCTGCACCATGTGATCGGCTGTACAATCCTTTTGCGGTGAAACTCAGGGATTTTGAATGCGAAGATGATCATGAATGATTAGATCAAGTCTGCTTTATTGATGATGTATTTTCCACAAAGATGCTTGTCTAGGAAACTGAAGAAGTGGTGGTGCAAGATCAAGTAAGTAAAGAAGATGAACAAAGTCTCCCTAAAAAGTTGCTAAATAGTATTCCTGACCACCCACGCGACATGCGGCCTCACGTTATCGGCCAAGAAAGGCACGCCATTTCGATTAAGAAGTGCTGACTCCTTCTGTTGCAATCGTTGAAATTGCTACTAGTGCTAGTTCACAGTGACCGTTTGGACATTTGGTAGCAGCTCATAACGCATCACTAGATGATTAGTCCACCGAATAACAGCTTCATCACAGAAGGACAAATCTTCTAACCTGAATTTCAGAAACCAACGCCTTGTCGTGCATTTATTCACAGCAAACGCGTAACATATTTAGCGACGTGTTATAGCAACTGTGTGATAGGTTCATTTTGAAGTCGTAAAGAAAACAACACAGACCGAGCTCCTTTGACAAGTGCATTTCTCTTCACTACAGTACGTTGCACAATCGGTAAATATGTTGGGTGGACCTAATTTTATAACGCCTGATATTACTACTCTCGAATGACCGTTGTCCTAACCACTTCATATACTAGTTTGCATATTTAATCTCACTTCACTCAATAGCAACGCGAAAACGAAAAGAACTTTCTTATTTTCCTTATATATTTATCATATTTGACTGAGATAGCATTTTGTGTTTTTATACACTTCCCATAAAAATTGAAATGTATTCTAAATTTATAGAATATTATAAATTCTATCATAATAATTAGACACATATATTCTATAAATAAATTTCAAGTAAATTATCAATTTACTTCATACTTTTTTATTTAAAAATGTATTAATATCACTTATAACACCTAATTTTAGGTAAAAATGTATTTATTTTTCAAATTTAAATCTTATCAATAGAATCGGGAAATATTTTATTTGGAGTATTTATCATATAATCTGCAGCCCAGCCTGTCTAGTAGTCAGTGTGCCATACTGCGGGTAAGGAGGTCTTGGGTTTGAATCCCAGATTGGGCATGGATGTACTTTCACTCTCTTTCTCATTTCTGTCTTTATCCTTTCCTTGTATGAACGAGTTGGGAATGATTGCCTACCCTATAAACTGGTACCTATGGCATGTGTGTGGACTGAAAAAATATCCACAACAAATTTCGATTTAGTGATTTGTTCAGTGATTACGAGGGAAAAGTAAAGCAGCGCACCCCATATTGTCAACGTAGCTGGAACAAAGCAACAACTACAGCATCAAAGGCACTCAATATTTCTTAGCTTTAATTTAAAATAATTACCAATTTTCAAAGAAAAATGTGCTACAAAAAATTTATGCAAGTTATTTAGTAGTAAAAAAGTAGTCTTTTTTGTGTGTATTTGATACTCACCTTTCCGGTGCTGGTTTAAATCCGTTTGAACCTGAAAAAATATATAATTTACTTAGATATTCTAAAGAAGTAGTATTTATGAATAATAGACATTAAAAAAAAGCTAGTATTTAGTTAACAATTGAATGGTTAGTATATTAATCCAGTTTTTAAAAATGAAAATAAAATGTATTTTAAAAATAATACATAAAAGTTCTTGAGTAGTTTGTGTATTTTGATATGCGCACTTCGCTGTAATAAAAATGCAATAACATAATCAGAAAGATTTGTTGAAAAATGAGTTGCATTTTGTGATAAAAAATGATATATATACAAAAATGTGATGAAGAATCGAGAAAATGAGTAATTATCTATCGGTCATAATAATTTTACTCTAAAATCTTTCTTGATCCTGAAAGAAATTTTCAATACGAACAATCCCTGTTTTCTGAAGATTGAGATTCTATAAGGACAAATGAATACATCAGTGATTATATTGAAAAAAAAAACCCATTTGTTTGTGCTCGCAATTGTACTGATCCGACACCTACGTGTTTCCACTGTTTAATTATGAGGATGAGATGATCAGATGAAGAGAATATGTCATTTTCTAATGACAGTTGGAGATCAATACGCACTGACAAATATGCATGCTTTCGTCTGTGATATAATGAACCATTCCCATCAGCATTTTGTTTAACAGGTACAAGGCAATCTGTCGGTTCCTGTATTGAGTAGGACGATTATTCAAAGATTGGTATCGCAAGTCTATATTTAGATGTTAGTTAAAAGGACTGTAGCTGAGTCAAGAGTCCCATTTAGAATGATGTTAAGATTTCGTATGTTTGGGAGTGTAGTGTTTTCAGATGACAACTAATGTGTGATATTCTGGGGAAACATCCTAGCAAGTCAAATTAAGCCACAGCTTGTGAGGTCCATATTGTGATACTTAGCACCAAGAATTGAATACACAATAGCTTATGTTTATAGATGCCTACTGAGCCACCTTGTTGGCAGTATCCTGGCTCAAGTAAATGTAGATAATGTATTTCATCTGATGACAGCAACCTTATCTCAGAAATTATCAAATATGTTCAATCATCTAGAAAAATTAAAGACCGCAGACAGCTTAAATTCTCAACCTTAGTCTGCAAGGTATCTTAGATGTCCACTGGACACGTATCTTCTCAGATTTAACAGACAAAACAATTTTTCGTTTGTTCGAAGGGTTCTGGAATAAGGGAGATGAAAAAAATGTTAAGCCAGTGGGACATCAGTTGACAATGTTTTTGCAAGTGCCCCTGCTTTGTTCAGAATAGGAAATGTGTCAAAATTTTGAGTGTAATGATCATCTTTACGTCAGAAAGAATTCGTATACTTTTTAAGTCTCCGTACCCAGAGACATTGCTGAAGATACGACACAAAATATTGTCGAGCAAGTTTATAGTTGCTCTATTTGTAGGTGCACTTAATACTAACAAACATCACTTATTGTCAGTCAATTTGCTGAGTGTCTCTCTTTACAAATGGATGAAAATTTCTGAGGAATTGTTTTAGGTATTGTTTTTCCCTCTCACATAATTTGTCATATCTATAAAGAACGATGGCTGTTTGAAGACTACCATTTATTTTCTCGTTGGGTAAATATTTGAAATATTTGCATTACTTAGAAGAGTCAATATCGACATACGTATGAAATTATATTTAACGCTGAATCAAAATATTTATTTTTTAAAATTCAACTTTATTAGCAAAACATTATGCTGTCTGCGAAAATGGGATAACTACTATTAAATTTTAAGTACCAGAATATAAAACAAATCTAAAAATGACACATAAATACTAAATGGAAAAGGAAACAAACTTAATAAGGTATGACGTACATTATATAATCGCACCTATCACAAAAACTTAAATATTACGATCATTTTAATGACAAAAAATGTCTTTTGTCTTTACAATTTTATTCAGTCGTTGATTCATACTTTTCATGTTGGAACTTAAAAGCATATCTAACTATACAAGAGGGATGTTTAAATAGATTAAAATAACAACAAATATTTGTATTCAAGTTCTAATAAATTATAGCATTTGTTACATTTGGGCATTCATCAAAAGAATGTCAACATTCTCTCTTCAATTATTTACATTTCTCACTTACTTCTAAAACAGCATTTTTCCTTTTTTACCAAGCACACCAGTAATGCAGGAATGCATATCAAGACGAGTATAATAATGCTTGCTCCTCCAATCATTAAAGTCAACAAAAATGGCTCTGTTAACATAAAAATAAATATGTAAATAATGTAAAAAGTGGGTTATATATATATATATATATGTGTGTGTGTGTATATATATATATATATATATATATATATATATATATGTGTGTGTGTGTATATATATATATATATATTTTATATTAAGTATTCCATGAATTAAATAATTTCTGTATATATATTACTCATTTATACAAAACTTGCATTAGTTTAGGAGTTTCTAATTCATAAATATTTGCGGAATAAGATGAAAAAAATAAAAGATTTTACATACTTTATCGGGAATAATTCATTAAAATCATATCATAAAATTAGAGGAAAATTATTACAAAGAAATATATTTATTCCATTTGCTATGAATAAATACTAATAAATAGGCAATTTTGAATTACATTCAGCAGAATATTTTTTCAATCATTAAAACTGAATTTAGCATATTTTACTGCCTTTTTTATATTACATTCAAAGGTTAAATTATATATGACTAATATTGTTGTACTTTTTAAAAAAATATATGAAATTATAAAAATAACTTAAATAACTAAGAAAAACTTGCAGATCTTTATGTATTCTCTAGGTAGAAAATATGAAATATTTGCTATGCATTCGTTAATATCAGAATAAATTTACGCCACATGATTTATTTTTTATAACTAACCCCATACATTTATTAATCGATTTAAGTTTATTTCTAAAAAAATGCCAATATGCATTTAAAATTAATATGAAGGAAAATAATCATGAGCTAAAAATGTTTCGTTATTTTATTCCAATAAATAAAAATAAAAAAAAATTTCGAATTTGTATGTCGCAATTTTGAATTGATTAATAATCTTAACGACTTATATGTTTCAGTCAATTACCATAAATTATATACAATGATACTTTACTCACAAGAAAATTAATTACAATACAAGTTTATTAAAAACTCAATTTTAAAAATAAATTCAGTTTAAATATAAATATATAAATAAATTTTTTCTTTAATCTTAAAAATTTCTATATTTAATCTTAATTATATATATATATATATATATATATATATATATATATATATATATATATATATATATATATATATATATATATGTATATGTATATATATATATATATATGTATATATATATATATATATATATATATATATATATATATATATATATATATATATATATATATATATATATATATATATATATATATATATATATATATATATATATATATATATATATATATATATATATATATATATATATATATATATATATATATATATATATATATATATATATATATATATATATATATATATATATATATATATATATATATATATATATATATATATATATATATATATATATATATATATATATATATATATATATATATATATATATATATATATATATATATATATATATATATATATATATATATATATATATACTGAGTTTCAGAACTCTAAAGTACGAAACTCAGTTCAATAGCATCAGTCCAGAATTCAAATAAGCGGATATTATATTACGCAAAAAATGTACACATAAAATATACCAAAAATAAGATTTAAACCATTTATTTATGTTAAAAATTAGCATTACACAATATTCGTTCATTTAAACGAAATAATTAAACTTAAGTTAAAAAAAATTGGGGGAAAAATTACAGCAAAATTTGAAAAAGTAGACAATAATATTCATTTTGTAGGCAGTTTACATACATCAAACTAAAGCTATGCATTTGTGCATTATATTATATTTAATTTATTTGTATATTATTTGTGGATTATATTATATTTAATTTTATTTGTGCATTATATTATATTTAATGATATACTCTTTACTATTATTCACATATAAGCCTTAAGACCATTCAAGGCCAAATATTTCTTAATATCTTTATATTGACAAATGATTTGCTGTAATTTTCAGAGAAGAGTAATTAATGTATTCCAGTCATAGCATTTAGATATGATTTTTAAATATTCTTTACAGTAATGTTCACTTATTCTACTTTAAACATGCAAAATCCGAATAAAATATTCACATACCTCTCACTTCTAATTTAACGGGGAATGCCTCGTGGCCTTTATCGTTCTCAATAACCAAACTGTAAGTCTTGGAGTCCCCTCCTTCTACATTGCTAATAGTTAACCGAGCCTCGTAACAATCGTCTTTGGAGGGTATCTGAAACGGGAATGAATAATGCATGAGGGATGCTTGGATAATTGAAAATCTTAATACTACATCACCCCATCAAGAGAATTTTGTTGTCAGTGTCACGGAAAACATTCCATAAAAAAATTCTTTTAAGTTTGAAAGTTTTCAAAATAGGAATAACTTCTCAAGTTGTTAAATCATATTTTATTGAAGTTACTGCAGTTATGCAAAATATGTATCATCTAAAAATCATTCTATTAATATTTTTGAAATAAAATAAAGTGTAATAAATTTGAACATAATTTGAAGCAATTATTTTTCTAAATACTCTCCTATTAGGAAAATTAGGAAATATTTAGCATGCTATTTAAGAAAAAAATATTGTGTGTGTGTTTCATGATTATTATTGTAACCATATAAATAAATTATTTCAATTTTTAAATGTGCTACTCTGAAACAATTGCTAATATATTTATAATTTATTTATTTTCGTTTAGCTGTATATACTGTGCAATATTTTAAATGGTTATTAATGAAAATCTTTATTTAAATGCATTATCCATCATCGTTTTTGAAGAAAGCCTGATAGTTTTGTGTGTATATTTTCTATAAATAGAGTAAGTAGATGCGTTTAAGATTTAACTGATTTTAATTTTAATATTTTAAATATTTGAATTATTTTTTACAAATTTAATTTCAAATAGCTTGTGTTTAATGATATTCCATGACTATAAGTAGAATAGAAAACGTTTTATTTATTTTTTTTAATTTGACTCTTTTAAACTAAAGTGTAAATTTTCTAATCCTTTATGTGAATTTCATATAATAGTTTAAAGATTGTGTTCAATGATTTCAGAAATTATTCCAAAGAATATATAAAATATTAGGAATGTTTCGTTGCACAAAAGAAAAATTTTAGAATAGCTTTTGCATATTAAAATTTAATTATATTAGTAAAAACATCAGATTAGATGATTCTTCTCTAATTAAAGTATTAAAGCAATTGAATTTTTTTCACAAATGATGTATTTTTAATAGATATGCATATATAAGAAATACCGCATGTTATGAAATGGGCATAATAAACACGGAAAGTATTTTTAAGATAATTATAGTTAATTACAAAATCCAAATAAATATTGGGGCAAATATTTTGAAAAATAGAGTCTCTTATATATATATATTTTACGTACGCATTTCCGGTCTAATTACTGTTCTACGCAAATGAAGAAAAATATTTTTGAACAAAATAAATTAACTTGGCACAATTCTATTACCCCAAAAATTAATTTAAACAAAACAATATCTGTATCTACATATGGTTACCGAGTATTTTGTACTTAATCTTGAAATAAGTAATAAGATTTCTTTAATTGATTTGAATAAAATTATTGCTTAAGTGAGAAACAATCTAGTTCAAGCAAACATCTCAAAAATGATAATAATTCAGTAAAATAAATTTAAATATCTTATGAAATAAACAGAAATCTATCATTGAAATGTTATCATATCCAACTTCAATATAATTTTAAATTTTTACTGTCAACTTTAGAAATTTAAATCTTCTTCATTTTTCTTACATTTTCAGGAAAGTAACAAATTAATAGAATGGGGTAGTTTAAGTAAATCATACCTATGTTTTTGGAACAATATTTAAAATATCCTGAATTGTTTTATCCTTTAATATTTTTCTGTATTTTATAATTTACAAATAATAATTTTTCCCAGCTATTATAGTGAAAATATTTCTTACGGTGTTCACAAATTTGTCTATCGCTGTTCCTATTCAATTTGGAAAATTTAAATTTCAATAAATTTTTACACAGTTAAATGTAATTAATATAATTTGAAAAAAACAATATTCTGTATATCTAATTTTTCTTCAGCTTTGCATGAATAACGATTATTTTCTGCTATAATTATTTTTTTAGTTTGGTTTCGGTGTAGAATCGGATACCACTTGGCTTATCGATACATTTTGGTAATAAACTTTTATTTCTGGTAAACCTCTTTTTATATAGCTTTTGTTAAACACCCATCTCGTCAGTCATATCTTGGCGTCAAAAAAATTGACAAAGAATCAAGAGGTACCCGATTGTAAACTTGTATTTTTAGTTTAAATATATTCATCGTCTTAACGCAAAATCATCTTGTAGAATCATTTATGGGAATCTAACTGTAAGGAAATTGTTTTTTTAATGTTAATTTTCTACGAAAAATTTAATATATTTATAGTTAATAATACCTTCTGAATCTCGGCTGCATCATGGCGCCCAGTATTGGAGTTAGTTTCTTGTCTGAAAGACTCCCATTCCCAGTAACTTCTTCTAGGTTCAGGATCAGAGCAGAAGAGGACAACAATTACAGCTGTTTCATCTTTGTCCACTACCAAATGTGATGTAACTGGAAATGTGTCGCTAAGTATTTGTGGTGGTCCTGAAAAATTAGATAGTTTTAAAATTTGCATTATCATAATATCAAGATAACTATAGCTTTATAATATTTTTTTTATTTCCAATGGAGATGAGGAAAGCAAATAAATACAAGTAAGAAGAATTAAAGATAAACATCAAAACGTTAGGCAAAAAGTTTAAGAAAGACTGAAGTAATCTCCCCAGAAGCTCTTTCGCACGCCAATATTTAGCAGTCTCGGAGTCAAGTCCATGGAGTGAACCACAACGATTGGAATGGTTATGATTCATATGTTGTTTTGATTCACGTAATCGACAATCAGGATGGTTATAGATTCGTATGTTATACAAGTGTTCCCTCTGACAGTCTTGACTTTTTAGGAGACAAAAGTGGGCTGCAGAATCTTAGTGAGGTTTGTCTGGCATTGCTTCCATATCTGTCTCACCCCAGTTCTTGTTTTTCTGTCGTTTCTAGCTCAGAATAGTTATTAATTTTCATTATTTATTTTATGCCGAGATTCATGGATTAGTTGGACAGTCAACAGTAATTTTACTGAAATATTAGTGCCTTTCCGTGCTGGTTGACGAAAATGCTACAATGACTGAGAATGCATTGGCTGGATATGGTCACAGTTTTATTCTTCTACACATGTTAACAGTTAATTTCTTCTGTTCTAGGGGTATAACGTAGATCTACCTCCTAGTGGTATAGCCCAGGCAACGGCTTACATGGCGAAGGTATTTACAAATTCGGCATGCCATCTAGTAGCTTTATAATATTAATAACATGAAATCCATGTTGCCATATGCCGTACAGAATTCTCTTTTCATAAATAAAAACAATGCTTCGATTTAACATACTTTAATATCTTGAAAAATTGTTTGATAAAACTTATTTTCTACTGCATTAAAATTTTTGGTAAAATATGCTTATTTTATTAATTTTTAAATATATAATATCAAATCAAAATTTTTTGATATAAAAGATAGTTCATCACAATTATATAGACACATTTTTCTGATGTAGTTATAAAATCAAGGCAATCAAAATATGCAACTCAAAAATCTTCTTTAATTAATTTGATATAATCAAATACCAAATAATATAAATAATAATAATAAATGTGTTTTAATCTGTTAATAATATAATAGAATAGTTATATATATAACTAATAGATATTTCGATAGTATTTCTAAGAGTTAAAAAATAATAAGCAGAAATAAACATTGGTTAAAAGATAATAACTTAAAGAATAACATTAACATTCATTTTTTTAAATAAATGGTTTTTTGTATAAAAAACAATTTATACTTCATGAAAAATTACGTAAAAAGAAACTTATTAATTGATGTGGAACAAAAATAAAATATACAGTAATAAATCTGAAATATGATAATTTATCGAAATATAAAGAATTGAATACGTCGTAAAATTTTTAATGATTCGGAGAAAAAATAATTTAAAATTCCTATATTTTAATATAAGATATGCTTAGCATTTTACAATTAAATCATTTGTTAGAAGAATAAAAATTCAAAATAAAAGAGTAAATATATTTTTCATGATAAAACTGTAGTTTTTGGTTGATCTGAAAATTAAGTAAAAATGATTTTATTCGATATAAATCGTGAGTGAATATTAAGGAAAATAAAATTAGAATACGCTATAGAAATTTATATGAATATTAAATGAAAAGGAATAAAAAATAATTCAGAAATATGATAAATTTTATAGATATAGCTTGGTATTTTAAAATCAAAAACAATTTTAATACCAAGAATTTTGGAGTTACAATTACCTTAATCAAATAAATGTTATTCAAATAAAGCATTTTTTCAATACAAGGGAAAAAATTTTATAACTCCATATAAAATCTCAGCTATATATTTCTTAAGAAATTCATCGTTTTTATGACACAAAATATAAAAACACAAAATGCAATGATTTAAACTGTATAAAGCCGTATATATATATATATATATATATATATATATATATATATATATATATATATATATATATATATATATATATATATATATATATATATATATATATATATATATATATATATATATATATATATATATATATATATATATATATATATATATATATATATATATATATATATATATACATATATATATATTTGTATGTATGTGCAATATTTCAAAGAACATTTCAATTTCTCCAATACCAATAATTTCTTATTACAAAAATTTTATGCAATTTAAAAATTACATTAAAAAAACATTTTATTCTAGAATAAATTTGTTATTTTTCAATCTAATTTATTATTTAAAATCTGGATAGAAAGAATTTTTATTACTGTGATAGAAATTAGAGGACATGAAAAATGTACACAGAAGCAGAAATTTCTTAAATTTTAGAACAAGTCGATGAATTTTTCACAATTTTACTGCTACAAAAAAGAAAGTGCATAAATAATTTAAACAGCTATGATTTTGAAACAGAATTCCACCTGTTGTAATATAGACAGGTAGAGTTCACAGATATTGCAATGTGAAATTCTTCACATTTTCATACTTCACTGTATATATACATTGCTTACATTAAGGTATTTTAAAAAATACTTTTTTTTAGGTATTCAAAATTTTGTTAGTGAAAAATAATGCTAGATATTTGTTAATAAAAATACAAAGAAATATGAAATTTCCAACTCGTAAATAGAAACAAAAATATATCACTTTAATATCCATCTCTTAAATTAACTTTTTGGGAAAATATTCATAGGTAGGAAGTCGTATACATGCGGCTTAAGTAACGACAAGCAAAAAATTCCCAAGCTTCCACTTTGACAAATTTAAATGCAAATGCAACAGCGCAACAATTAACTCCAGTAATTCAACTGAGAACGAACAACTGTGAGGAGTGGAACTTCTGATTTACCTTTACTAAGAAGAGAAGTTCCGAACTTTGAACTCTGTAACGCGTACTTTGTTCAGTTAGGAAAATACAAAAGGGTATTGATATACAGGAGGGTATTTTCATACTAGCATAATACTACACTAATATACCAAGGTTTAAAAGCTTATCTAGTTACAGTAATCCTCCTATAACTCGGTACTGTTGTGAGGCGTTTTCATTTTATGCGATTTCGTACTTCTCGTGTAACACGGGTTTTCCCCTATAAAACGCGGTGATTCTACAAATTTTTACTTCTGTATTGCAAAATTTGTAATAATTTGTACAGTTTGCAATCAATTTCACGTACGTTTGAACATTGTATCAATTATGTTCTAAAAAAATTAAATTAAAATATATTATTAACCTTTGGATCATTCTACTAAAAAAGACGTAGGTGGATGGTTATTTTAGATAGCTCTTACTGTGAATAAACATGTAATAAAAAAGCTTTTGGAATTATTTTATTCATTTTTAAATAAACTGTTTCTTAGTGACACTTGGATAAGTGTTTTTTTTTATTTAAAATGTTTTTAATTTCATTTTAATAAAACTAACAAATTTCCTTCATAACATAGTTTTCCCATAATTTTCAATTTAAATCCCCTCTAACGAGAAAAATTGAACGTGAATCATAGTATATAACGAGTTACATGGGGTCATACGAGTGCGTTCTACGCGAGAATGATCGTAAAAAGAGCTTTAATATAATGCGGAACTAATAATCCGTGTTGTACGGTGATTGCTGTATACCTGTACTGTGAGGATTACCAAAGAGGTTCGACAGTCAAAGATTATTGTATATTATTTTGGGCGCGTATGGTTTGTGATAGTAAAAATGAGATACCAATTTTGATTAGATTATTACTAAAAAATGCCTTCAATTATCTTTAAGCCAGAGTTTGATAGGATTGTAAGTAAAATCTCAACATCCTCGCTTGCTCAAACTACAGCTAATGCTAAGCAAATGTAAGTTACAGTTACAGCTAATTCAGCACTTTGTAATATAATTTTATGTTTTATATATTTAAAAGCTATATGTTTGAAGAAGTTAAATTGCTTATACATTTCTCACTCTGTCCTGTTTTGAGATTCATAATGGAAACATGTTGTTGGTATTACTTATGACACTTGGATAAGAGAACTCGCTATGCCGTAGACTATGCAATTTTTAAGACAGGATGGTGCGTCTTTCGTTTATTTTGAGAACCACGAATGTTAAAGTGCGACTTTGCTCTAAACTTCACAGATAGATTGCACGACCAGCGAATCCATTCCCGCAATTGCGACATTGACATGAAGGTGGAGGAAATATTCTTCAGATCATTACACCCGTGTTTATTGCTCAACTACTAGCCACAGAAATTCCATAAATACCATAGATTTAATAATCATGTATATCGCGTGTTTTCGGTGAGTGTTTGACTGCATTGAGAATCAAACCACGCCCTTCCGTATGGAATGCCGATGCACTATAATAGCTTTGCTACCCCAGACCATAATATTTTAAATATTATTGAAATATTATAAAACAGACGTTGGACATATTTGGTAAATGGTATTATTGAATGTTACGTTTCCCCTTAGGAAGAATTTCGGTAATTTGCTAATTAGATACAGAGATATTAAGAATTGTTTTTTCAACAAGACTGTTAAAAAGTAGAAAGTGCGGTATAAAATATCAGTTTTCAATGAATCTGAATTAGGATTATTGTTCCCAATTTGATTTTTTTTCATTATCACTTCCTTGTAATTTCTTATGAAAAACTAGAAATTAAAAATGCCTGTTTATTAATTCAGATTTTTATAATATTTCGTAGCATTATGTTGTTATTGTTGTTGATTATTCTCAGTTTGTCTGACATATATGTCAGCTCAATTTCAGAAAGTTGTTAAATGCCAAAAGAATCTATAATAAGGTGATTGGGTAATAAGCCTCCTATTGAAAGTCCGATACATCTCAGAAAATGATCCATGGAACTAGAAGAATCTTTGAATTACTTTTCGAACGGGACCCTCTGTCAAAACCTCGAACAACTCCCTTATTGTTATTATTATTATAATTTTATTAAAACATTTATTTTATTTTTAAAAAAGGTTAAGTGCTATTTTTTACTTACAAAACAAATCATTGTCTTGAGCTGTGGGTCATTAAAAGCCTAATTATTTTGAAATATTGAATAAACCAGTCAACAAATGTTAACTTCCTATTCATGAAGGAATTTCCTCTTAGATTTGCAAGATTATAGAAGAAAAATAAATACAACAATAATTATGATGATGGAATGGCATTTTCTACAGCTAATAAGTTGAGATACGTACTAAAAACAAATTGAATATTTCTAAGCATAATTTGATTAAGTTGTAAAATATATTTATGAAAGCCCAACTAAAATCTTGACCTAAATTAAAACTATCATTAGTAGATAAACTAATACTTAAATGTTTAGAAAAAGATTAATGATTAAGAATGTTTTAAGTCTCAAAATTATCGATAAACTCGATTAATATAAAACACACCTCATCTTAAATTTTTATAAGGAAAATTATGAGAATTTCCTTATTTGAAAATGGTCAATATAAGTACAAAAATTCTACTCCAGTAAATTTTTCAATTGAAATACACACACACTTGAAGGATCAAGGTGAATTGTAAGATGTATGAAGTGCTTTGATTAGATTCAATTGAATAAAACACTCAATAAATACTGTATATAAAACTATACATTTCAGAGAATTTCACTTTTTTTCATATTATAAATGATTATTTTAAAGAAATTATTTTTATAATTTAGAAGTTTTAGAGAGAATTACTGTCCGGTCATTTTTATCTCTGTGATAACCTTTATAATTACGTTATTTACAGGAGTAATTATCATGTTTTAGGTATGGACCTAAAGCGAAATAAGATAAGCTAATCAATGTTATTGAAAAAGAATAAGTAAATGAAATTAATCAGATGAAATGTGGAAGCCATATTATATTCAATTACACTTTTCACAAGTATATTTTCTTATTTCTTACATTTAAACTGTAATAGTTGCAATTATTAAAACTAAAGTACCATATTGAGGTTTAACAAGTATATATCGCAATTAAATTTTTGGACAATAAGATAAAATGTACATAGAATAATGCTCTTAATAGTTTATAAATTAAAGAACGATTTATTTATGATTTTAATTTTAGCTTTGAGTGAATTAGAACATGTCTCTTTCCTTTTGGAATTTCCAAAATAAGTAAGGATTTACAGAAATATTTATTCAAGATTTATTTTAAGACTTGAACATTTTTCGATAAGTCCACGATAAAAGGAATGTATTAATTAAGAATCATTTGGGGAAGAATCGATACTTAGTAAATATATGAGTATTTCATGGGGGTATCTTTCTTTATTATAAACCAATTTTCAAAGCTCCTTCCTGACTTCTCCCCTATTTAGAACTTTAATAATCATGTATAATAGTGGAAGTGTCTGGCTGCTTAAATCTTTGTCAGTAATCTTTAATTATATCTTGCTGTAACGTTAGTCTTTTCCTTTATACAAAGCAGGGCAGCGTTTGGAAAATTAGATCATTATTTAGTTTTAATTAAAATTTCCGGAACCCGTTCGCTTAAAACTTCTTAATTAGTACTTAATCACGAACAAGACTCAAAGAATAAGGGATAAAAATAAAGCATAAAATTTTGAAGGGTAGATAAGGGGGTGAAGGGGTGTGTTAGAAGGTTAGGGGTTGCACAGAAACGTGAGAAGGTAAAGCTTCTCAAGATACCACAAGACTTTTAAAAGTTTCCAAATCTGCAGACATTAAGGATAAGACGTCAACTGTTTCCTTTCAATCAATTAGCTATAAATGCAATCGCGCGATGGTTTTTGAATAACCATCAAATAACTTCACAATAGTTGCGTTTTGTAAGCAGAAGCTTTGGCAAGTATTTAACTTGGTCTTTAATAGTTATTAAATTAATCCATTTACTTAAAATTGGACTTACCTTTTAAACTAAGACAATCTGAATAAATTAATTTTAAGTTTTCAAATATAATATCATGAAGAAAATTCCCATAAGAATTTTAATTATCATCCTTAAGAATTAAGCATAATAATTATAATATATATTCATATTAGGTGTTATGATTTTTAATAAATAAAATAGCTCCATTTTCTAGAGTTTGTTATAAATTGATATTATGTTTTAATTGTTCATCAGGTGAGTATATAAATAATTGGAAGACACAATTGGCATTCTCTTTGTAAAGGACAAAATCTTATTTAACCTGTAGCTTAATAGAATCATTGCATAGTTTTTTTTTTTTGAAATTCTGTTTATTTTAATGATCTAGTAATGACTATAATTCATTGATTCCCTAAAGAAAATGTAAATAGGCTGGTTATAATAGTATACAAGTATCAGAAGAGCTAATATATATATATATATATATATATATATATATATATATATATATATATATATATATATATATATATATATATATATATATATATATATAATATCACATGGATGTTATTTTACACAGGTTCAAAAACATTAACATTTTTCGATGAAAAAAATGTATAGTAAAATTATTTTTATGATGCATTCAGGTTTTAATATTACTTAATTCAAATCAAAATGCATGATTTTAGATAGTATAATTGTGTATACATGTCAATTTTTTACACGATTTCTGAATTGTTTCCCAAGTTCTTTTGCGCGTTATTTGTAAAACAAAATGGTAAAATGTATTTGAAAACAACATAAAATAATGCTTCTGGCATCGTCATGAGAATTTCAAAAGTAACACTGGTGAGAGACATGTGCAAACCATTGAATTTGCACAAGCATCTGATCACAAGGTGATCATGCTCACGCTCTCAAGTTTAGCTATATTTGGGGTTTGCCTACCGATGGCGGAGTGATTAGCGACCCTAACTGCAAAGACGTAGGTGCCATTTCGGAACTGTTGTTCAGACACGGATATTCTTATCTCTCTCTGTATGTGTATGTTTCTTTATAATTTCACTTTCGAAGCGCAGAAATCACACATACAGAGAACCTCACTATATAAGACGTTGAACGCTAATGGCTCAGTAGCTTCACACCGCTTCCCCTTACGATCAACAAAGTAATGAAACATTTTTTCTAGGACAGTGATTGGCAGGCTGACCCTTTACGCTCCTTCACTAGGTTGCTGGAGCTACCCAATGAAGAAGCGTAAGGGGTCACCCTGCCACATACGCTTCTTTGGGGATGTCTCATTTCTTCGAAAAGTCCTTCCATTGGTGTGGCTTGGATGTGGAAAAGAAAATACCAGCTCAGGTATGACATTGTCCTTGATTGCGGTTAAAAATGATGAAGCACTTTGTGATGGAAGAGTATTCTAAGATCCGTTAATCTAAAGGTATCGTCTGGGGCTCGTCTCCACCGCTATGTACGTATGTATAAGATGCCATCACCTTCGGCCCCTGTACTGCTGAATAGGATTACATCCTAAGGGTAAACGGGAATTAGAATAAAATGTATGATTTTTTGGTTGCATTTAAAAATTTCGAAGAAGCATAGAAATTTTTAGGCATCTTAAATTCAAAAGATTAGTTCGACGACTGGAAATATGTACCACATTATTAAACTCAACGCAATGTGTTTTTCACTGTGCTCAACAATTATTTATTTTATCACAATGGGGATATCATCCAACATTGTATCACACGATAGATTCAGGAAAATGTACATGCACACCGACGAAAAAGTGTGTCCGTTGTTGCACATTACTCACAGAATGGCGTATTATCCAGTTGATTATTTAAGACATGTTCCCTATGGTGCTTGACAACCGATACCACTTGCCTGCTGGGATCAGGTGAATCTGTATCCACCCAAACCATATACAACAGACTGCTTAAAGTACAGTTACGTACACGGATATTATTAACATTGATATAATTGACAGTGAAACACAGGTCTAGATACCTGATGTGCTGTCATCGTACCTGGATCATCGAAGGAGATCACATATCGATCAGGTATGGATCTTGTTTCTGACAATGAAGAAATGGCATATATCGATGAAAATGGCAACAACCCGAAGAATATTACGAAAAAATTAATTTCACTTAAATTTAAATTAGTATTTCACCAAGACTCATGTTTTGTAATGGCATAATGTTTATTCTCAGGACGTTTCTAAAAATGCAATAAGGGACTTTTGACAGATGACAGCTAAGTCCCAAAGTTGATTATAAAAGGGCTAAGTTATAAAGTGGACCGTTGTTCTGCCCTTTTTGCATGATTCATCTATTACAGTAAGATAATGCCATGTCGCATGCTGTGAAGTGAACTCTAAAAAACTTGACTGGGTTTAACCTCCATCCATAATAATAATAAGCAAATTTTTCCTAATTTAAACACATTCGATTATTTGTAAGGTCTCATTGAACGTGCCGTTATCCAAGGGACACTATTACAAACTTTGGTCATGTAGTAGACAATGTGCTCGATTACATTTACCTAAGGTAACAAGCAATTTACTAATTGATAGAATCGTTTAGTGGACTGTGGCATATATAGCTGCCTGGAGGAGGACACATGAGGCACAGAATAAAATCGCTTAGGATGATTTTATTTGTCAGTATTTTTTGATTATTTGTATATCCACTTCACTAATAAACTCTAAAATTTATATTAAAAAATTATTGAAAGAATATTTTCTGAAATTAAATTTATACAGATTTTAGTTAACTTACCATCAGATTCAATTATTTTTCTTGTAAAATGTGATTTTAACTGTACACGATTCTTTATAATCATATACAGAAGTAAAGATTAAGGTAGAGAAAAAAGTAAGAATTTAGTAATTGAACTACAATGAATAAAAACTGACTTTGAAATAGTATTCTGAACATTTTTACTATTTAATGTATATTGTTTAATAAAATATCTCAATCATCATAACAAATTCTATAAGCATCATAAAATTATAAATTATTCTATAAAAACAGATCGAATGCATTTAAAGAAATTGCTTGCGTTACTATATTTACCAAGAATATTTTCTCTTAACTTTTATCATGGTTTTTTCTCTTGTCTAAATAACAGTTCTTTGGAGGAATTTCTTGACACCCTGATCATTTCTTTGACAGAGGTTTCTCTCTGATAAATCGTTCCAACAGTGACAGGATGTCAGAGGTCACTGAAACTTTGAGAGCAATAAGAACTCAAACAAACAAGTAACCTCATTTTCTCACATTATTGGTATAAGCCATTGGTTCTGATATCTAGGAAGTGCAAACAGGCAGTTCTAATCGATCGATGATTCCATAAAATCGTCTGCAGTGTATCAGTTTTATGTGTTTTCCAGCATTTTGAGGTTTTTATCTGCTCTTCCCATTAACTTTGCGAGCAGGGAAACGAAAAGTGTGTATATTGCTTGGAATGCATTTCTTTTGGATTCAATAAAAACTGGGATTCTATTTTTGAATTTTAAGAAAATCAATACAGACAATATGACGTTTAAAAAATGTTCTGTTTTGTTCCAAGTTCCAAACAAATTATTTTAAAGATTATTTGTATTTGCATAACATCAGTTAACAAAACATATTCAAAATAAATATTATCACACAAAACATAATTCAATATTTAAACATTAATTATATTTTTTTACCTTTTATTCAACCTTTGGTGTTAAAATTTTAAATAGTATTATTAATAATGATTTCTCGAATAATAAACTTGGATAGCAACAATAAAATAAATCATTAAAATATTAGTTATTCGAAATCATTTTTGAAGACTTTTAAAAATTAAAACATAATAAAAATAATTTGAAAATTTATAAGGTTAACGTTATAATGCATATAATATATTAAAATCTTATTAAATAAATAATGACAATTGTTAGCCACCAATTTACGCAAAAAATGCTTAAAATGCATATTTTTCAAAAAGTAAAAATCCTGTTCATTTTCTATTCTACTACAAGAATTCATTAAATAATAATTAAGTTAATGCTTCATTAAATATTTATTTGTGATTCATGGACTCTTATTTGTTTCACAAATTTCAACAATATTTACTAAATCTTAAGTCATACTAAGATTTAATAAGTAATATTTCTTTCTAAATCTTAAGTATTACTGATATAAGAAGACTCACTGAGATGTAATACTTATTTATAGGCATCACTTGCTACAGAAAATACTGCATTACAAAAAGCAATGTTTAATATAATTAAGCATATTTCTTTTAAATTATTTTAACATCCTCTTATTTAAATTAAATGAAGATATATTCACACACACACACACACATTTATAACACATTATAAATAATCCTATTTTTAAGTATCCTCAGATTCAAATATTTCATGTGAAATTACTATTTCTCTTTCTCACCACTCTGTTTATATATAGTAAGGTATCTATTGAATTTGCTTTAGATTCAGTCTAATTTTTGCAAGGCAAAATTTTAAATAAACATCAAGTTATTTTTATTCACTTTATTGGTTTTTAAGATAGTTTTACAAGATCTTGTTTTTATTCAGTGATTCATTAAATGAATATTATATTTTACATATTCTAACTTTTCAAGCTGTTAATATATTTGGACAGTTTATTATTAATAGGATAAACTAATTGGTCTCGTATTAGCCACAAAGTTTTGAAAATCATTGTTTTAGGGTTTGAAAACACAGAAACTGTAGTAAAGGAAACTGATGGAGAAGCAAAGTGATTCACGAAAACAACAGTTTAATTAAGTTTCAACAACTATTCTGAAAAAGAAATTTTAAAACGTGTAAGTTAATATCACCATATCTTGAGAAACTGATATCCCATTAATAGTAACGTAAAAATACTTTATTGATTTTTTTTTTAAATTGTAACTTTAAATCTTTATTAGTCAGAAATAGTTTTTTGTTGCAGCAGCAACGTAAATTTAGATTTTATTGTGGTCTTTATAACTATAAAAAAATGAAAAATAAAGTTAATTTGAAAACATTTTACTAGAGTATAATTTTTAATGATTTTAAATTAATTGAAGAGGAATGTGTTTATCGTCAACAAATATAAGCTGAAAATGAAATTTTATATTATGGTACTGTATATATTCCAGTGATTAATAAAATTTTACTGAGATCGCATTTATATACCTTAAAAATAGTTATTATGCCGTATGTATTACTTGCTTCAATTACAGATAAAAAATTCCGATTAAGATTTTCCCTATAGAAAATATTAATCAGTGATTATATTTGCCCCAATCATGTCATACTGATGGTTATGTACAGCAACCCTGGCTTATGTGCAGCAAAATTTATAAAAACCAGTAAAAAAATAAGATATTGAAAAATGCTGGTCAAATGGTATTTAAAATTATAATTACTGAATGGGTCAAAACTATTTTCTCATATTCAAACATGTCAAAAAATAAATTGTATAAGTCATTAAAAATATTTTTATAAGTTAATTGATAAAAGTCAATGTGAGATGAGAAGAGTTAGGTATACTGTTTTCTACAGAAGATAAAGACTTTGTCAAAGTCATTAAGTTTGAAGGGCTGATGATAGTTACAGCAACGAAATAATTTAATAAATGTTTTCAAAAATTAATATTAGAATATTATTCACTTATTATTAATAAATAATAGCTTACCTATGATAATGTATCTACACATTCACCACAAGATATTTGTTTAACTTCTGGAATAAAGACACATTAAAGGATTGAATATTCAACCTACTCAACATATCTAACAGTTTTTTGCTTATTTTTTTCCAGAAACCCTCAGTTTTCATTTCAAGGGTTACATTGAAAATTCTACAAAGACACTTTTCCAACGATTTGATATTAAGACATTTAATCTTCAGAAAATATTCCTATAGGAGGTAATGTTTACTATAGCGGACTATTTTAAGCAATATGAAAAAGTTCTGGCTCAGAAAAGTATTTATTGATATACTTAAGTATTCTTCTTCTGAGATATACATTTTGCATGCAAGTAATCCAGACAGTCTAAAAATCAAGAAAAATGAACGATTTTTATGCTTCGTAAGTGGTTTAAATAATTTCAAATCACACGCACCAACAATAATTGGTGTACCAGAAATTATTTTAGGAAAATATCAAAATTCATAAGAAGATATCTTTTCCTTAAGAGACATTTTTTGAAAAATAATATATTTTAAAGATTAATTTGTATAAAATTTTATTCTAAGTGGAATGTTTTCAAAATGAATTTTGAAGTAAATTTGTGTGCTACTTGTGTGATATTCGGAGGTCTTATGTTAAAATATTTCCTTCCTCCAAATGCATTCAAATGTACGTGATAAAATAATAGGAAAAAAAGAAACAACTAAATTTCTTGGTATTATCAACTGCTGTATTATTTTGATTTTTGTTGTATTAATATATATTTGTTTCGCTGCTAAACTTAAACTGCTTAACGCAAACACTGCTTTTTTCATTATGTTATCCCTAATAAAATATTTGATGATGATTCCAAATATGTGCATATTTTATGGAAATTTTATCTTGTTACTTCAAAATAATTTAATATTTTTTGGCTTTTTAAATATTTATAAAATAAAAAAATTACCATCTTTTACAACAAATAATGAACGCGGCACTTAGATTTAAAGCAAAATATTATTTTAGTTTTATGCCAAATAAAAGTTTACTGAAAATGTTTCAATAAATTTCTTTACACTCCTTAAGCCCTAAGTTAATCACAATCTAATTTACTATTGTTTGATATTTATATAAAATTCAATAACACGTTTTCCATAAAATTGTGATTTATTACTTCTGAATTCACCTGGTACTTTTTGTTGAAGTTAAAAAAATAGAAATATTATGCAATGAAGAGGAGTAAATAATCTAGAAATTAAAACAAGCAAATATTTTGCATCAGTATATTATTTGCTCAAACACCTGAATGAATAATGTGCAAAGTTTATCATCAATTTAAAATTACTGTGTCATATTTTATTCAAATATTTGCGGACTTTTGCACTTAAGTAAAGAATGAACGTAACAAGTTTGCTTTAAACTAAAGCACAACCGAACAATTCAAACACATTTTAACTACTGGATTTTCCAGAGCACAAAAATACTGTATTTGCTAATTTATTAAGTTCTTTAGAAATTATTCAAATAAGTTTCAAGCAATGGTGTTTGAAATATTGTACTAATTTGCGATTTTACATTATTTCTTTCCATTTTTACATTAATTTGTTATTAATCCGTAGGCTTTTTGTTAATATTTTATTAGTGTCGGGTCTTTAGCTTTTATTTAAACATCAAGTACTGTTTCGCATAATTGGAAGAATCTTACGTATTTTGGCAAGCTTTCATGTTTATATTATCATTGCTTTCTAAAATAAACAAATAATAAAATTTCAGAAAAAAAAATCAAACAAAATGGAGTTTCAACTTCAATTACATAATATAAATTTCAAATAACTAGTGAGTTCTGAATTGAGAAAGCGAAAGAGATTTTAAACATTTAATTTAGTCGGTTTGCACAACTTTTCATAAACGTTCCATCTTAATTGCACGCATGTGATATTATTAATACAATGGCATTTGAATTCAGCTATTTTTAAAGCTTTTGTTGTTGTTGAATCTCCAATGTTCTAATCTATACTTAGGCAGCCTCGGGCTAAATTAAATACGTTGAAACCATTATCGCTTGGGTGTGGCTGTAACTATTTAAAATAATTATATGCCAAAAAAAAGCAATTTTCATATTTTCCGTGTCTTAACATGTTCAGTGTATGAAAGGGTTCACTACGATCAGTACCTTTCTTTTTCCAAAAACATGTATGTATAACATTTTACAAGGTGGGACAACGTGTTATTTGAATTAATTTATAACACAAGAAAAAAGTATCAAATATGCAAATGAGGCAAATACTTCATTCAAAATTATTTAGTCATAATATAGTTTTGCTTTTTGTATTTTAACAATTTTGACCGCAATGAAGTATTGTGTTGGTTTTTTAAAACAGAATATGATGAAACATTTCCCTAAAACGGCTCTATTGAAAAGCTGCCAAGACTTTGCACTTGTAATAAATTGATTTCTTTGCTAAAATTATCCTTTTGAAGTTTTCCTGAAATTTGTCTTTAAAATTTTGCAATGAAAATTTAATTGTGCTTGAATCATAGGCACTTTTATTTTTAAAATGAAAAAATATTTGCTTTCAGATTAATGGAAACTAATTTAACAAGCTGCATATTATAAATTAAGGTTATACATTTTCTTTAACATACATTTGCTTCTGATTATGAGCATAATATAATACTGAAATTTAAATGATCTTCTTGAAACATTTTAATCATGGAATGACTAAAACATATTTTAAAATATGCTTGTGTAAATAAAAAATAATAAATTTTATTTTTTATTTAAAATAATAATGTAATTTTGATCTGTATTTAAAACAGGCTGACATCTAAGCTGCTTTTTTATGTACAGATTTCTATTTATAAAACAATAGACGTAAAAACAAAGTTTTTATACATTTAAAATGATAATATTTTTGAAAATAAAAATTCAGAAAATTAGAAACAATCAATGTATTGCCATTAATACCATTTTGACATATATACTATTTATGGTTTATATCCTTTGATGGTTTACATGGTTTGTTTAGTTAAATTTTATTAATATATTTATAAAATGCAAAATATATTAACGATATTTAAAGTTTTATATTTAATTACATTACACACAGAGCAATACTGATATTTCTGCGCAATAAGCATATTCATAATTATTAATATATCTCCAACGTTTCTCTTTCATATTTTTCCAGTATTTTCATTTACTTGACGCATTTCTTATTTTGGTTATGTTTATTACTAATGCAAATTAATTACAATAATTCTAATTGTTTATTAAAAATCATTATTTATATGTATGTGTATGTATGTATATATATATATTTATATACATATATATATATATATATATATATATATATTTATATACATATATATATATATATATATGTATGTATGTATGTATGTATGTATGTATGTATGTATGTATGTATGTATGTATACTATTGATATATATATATATATACACACACACACACTGCCTGATATTGAAAAATAAACACTAAGGATAAGACAGGAAATTATGCAAATTTCAGGGTAGACGTATCTTATCGAGTTATGGATCTGATGTGAAATGCACATCTCTCCAGCACACGTAGGATAAGATATAAGGTGTGGAACCTGCAGAGTTAGCAATTTTATGCTGTTATTTCTGCTTGTAGTATAATCGTCGAAAAATTGTTCTTGTCGTAAAGGACACCTGTAATCTCAGAGAATGCCAGGGCATTGTCGATGGAATCAGTTCCAGTAGATAAAAGATTTTGCGAGTGGCATGGTGATAGGATTGAGAAGGAAGGCTTTGTCATGGAAAAGTGCAGCTGACAGACACCTGCACACAATGCGCGCATAAATCGCCGGCTATGGCAAAAATGATTGAAACAAAAAACTGTAAACTTTTGCGGGGTGCCGGTGCAGCCAGAGTGACATCATCTAGAGCGTGGACTGACACATCCAATGGGTGGTGGTGGTGGACCAGCAAAGTTTGCCAACAGAAATTTTGCATCATGAGCAGGACTTCTTGTATGATCTAATATCGAGCAGAATCATTTGCTATCAAATAGTTGCTAGTGCCCTGAGCTTATGGCGTTTGTTAAGAAGTCTGCAATTAACCCATAACAAAAATGAAAACGTATGGAATAAATCTGGATTGAAGCGATGTAAACGATGGAGTGGCACGGTACCATCTTCTCAGATGACTCACGCTTCGGTTTCTTCAGGGATAATCATTGTGTACGAGTGGGGCGTCGACATGGAAACAGGTCCAATTCTGCATCAATTGTGAAACCCCCACCAAGCGACACAATGTGTCATGTCCTGGTAGATTATCATAATCTATCATTTTTTTCTATTCATTGACTGTTTGTAAGAAAATCGAAACTTGTGACACGACAGACCATGAGGGCCAATGACTACAGTGCCATGTCTGCTTTCTTTACCACGAGCCTCGGGGTGTGAAGTATAGGATCCGGTTAGCTGGTTAGCCTAACACGAAACACTATTGAAAGATTGGACACAATATATTTAATTTTCAATAAATACATTTTAGGTTTAATATTTTTAGCAGCACAATTTGAGTACTTAAATTTTAGATATAAACGTTTATTGCATGCGTGCATTTGAGATAAAATATTTATAAAATGCCTTAAGACAGTTACATTGACTAATGTGCTGATTGTAAATAATATAATAATCTATTGAATCTTACCAGTAACGTCCAGAAAAATTTCTTCTGATTTTACAGTATTAAATTGACCATTGATGGTATTAGAAGCTTGGCAAAGATATATTCCTTGATAATTGTATGTGACGTTTTGTATGTAAAATGTTGCATTACTTGTTCGCTCTTGCCAAACAACTGGGTCGCCTCCTATTCTTTGGAACCAAGAATATCTGCAATAAAAGGAAAACATATTGTAAAGTGATAATAATGTCTGTTTTTTCATAAATGATATAGAATAATATTTAATTAAAAGCTTTTGAATCTACTTATTTTCAGAAATGTTTTGAAAGATTGCATTACAAACTGAATAAATATTAATTTATTTTGAAATGTGATTATTGTAAAAAAATATAATTCGATTGAAATAGTCTCCAAAGTTCAGACTGTAAAAGGAACAATTTATGCACAGTTTATGTGATTCTGATGACATAAAAAATATATCCTATGCTGGTAAATTTCTTTCTTCATTAGCAATTTTCCTAAAACTTTAGATTAAATATTTAATAACTACCAATGTATAGCTTATTTGAAATTTGTATTCAGATAATTTATTTAATTTTTGCTATTATTAGAATTTAGTTGAAATTAGATTTAAAAAATAAATACCTATTTAAAACAATACATCATACATTATAAATAATAAATACATCATACATTCTAAATAATACTTACATCATACTTAATAAATATTGTAGCATGTGTAATCTGTGTTACATTTAAACTTATATTCTATATATACAAACCTATATCTAACTCATTTGCAAATTGGCATTGGTGTTTCTTTATAACATAAAATATATTAATGTTTGAGATAACTTGTGATAAACGTGTAAACAGCATGAAAAAAAATTTATAATCTAAATGAAAAAAAAAAAACTTTTTATGAAGGTGAATGCTACGAAATTCAAAATTATTCGACAGTTATCGAACGACAGTTATTATATATTATATAAGAACTGACGTACTTTCATGCAAGATTTTGCGGATAATACAGATAGCTAAAAGAAAAAAAAAGCAAGTCAGAAATCGTTTCTCATAACTAAATAGAATAGCAAATCAGGTATGTATTTTTACTCACACGTTTTCAAAGAAAATGAAATAAAGATTAAAATGATAGAGAATTTAAAGATTAAAATATTTCATATAATAGTATATTAGAAATACATCTTCGTAATATTTAATTGTATTGATTTAAATTTAATATGAAAAAAATCAAGAAATTGTAACATAAGTTATTGAGTATTCCTATAGAATAATTTCAAACGCACATATTAGTATCAATCAAATAAATGAAAAGGAAATAAGTGATATCTAATAAATTTCAATATATACAATATAATATTTATATTAAGAATAATCATAAAAACTAACAAATATTAAAAATATTAATTTTTGTAACTAATTCTCAACTATTATTTACATATGGCATGTAATATGATCACTGGGTATTATTTATTTGATCAATGATTATTAAGTGAATGTAACTAAATTTTAAAAATCTATCTCTTGGATTAAGCATATCATAAGGAATATTTATAAAATATTAAAATCTTTGTTTTATGAATAATATGTAAACATTATTCCCTATCTGCATTGATTTACTGAGATAATATTGCTTTTAAATGATTAAAAAACTTCAATTACAGGATGATTATAAAAAAAAAGCAATTACGGTATATAAGACCTTAACTATCATATCATTCACAGAAAATGAAGGAAACTTTAACATAAGGTATTTTGAGATACATACTCAAGAATGATGTGAAAAACAACTGTGTCACTCCAACAGTTACGGTTACAGGGAGAAAATTTCGAAAATATCAAATAGCAACAACAAATTTTTGTATTGAAATGTGATCTCCATGGTGAAAAACCCTACACCTAGTGTTCAAATGGCAACTTTAGCATGTAAATCCCCGGTGGTAGATAGACTAAAAGTGAGGACATTAAATAAGGACAGAGAAGCAGCATAAAATAAAGCATTTTAGTGTTTTCACAAATTCTCTTCATGACCTCCTTCACCCACGATGAGATATTGCATGCGGTAGATGGTGTACTGCAACACGTACCATGGCAATTGGATTCTTAGAAATCACAGTTCTCATGTCATCTTTCAAATCAGATGCAGTTTGTGTGACCAAACTGATGCACATTGCATTTCAGATACCTGCACATTCAGAAATAAATTGGTATCAGATTAAAAGACCTTAGTTTTTACGAAAACAGGAAATGACGTGAGATAACTCTGTCACTAAATTGTTGAATGAAGACACATTTGACTGAAAACCATTCATAAGGAGAAGGGCCATCTTACATCCACACAACTTCAGATAGAGCATTCTGACGTTGTAATGCGGCAATCTTGTAATAAGTTAGCATGCCCATATATCGATCAAACTTTAAGGTACACGTTTGCATATCATCGTTATAAACCTGTTCAAAAAATAAAGACCGCGAATGAACATACTCCTTGCACCGCACCACACAGAAATTTTTCCCTCGTGTAATGGACGTGCAAGAATTATGTGTTTTACTTTGTCCCCAATGCACACAATTTTTCAAATTCATATCACTAGTTAACGAGGAATGTGAATCATCTGTCCACAGAATGTGTAAAGACCAGCCGCTAGATTCATCACACCGTATAAAGAAATTGATTTACAAAATCCAGCTATAATTGTTAGTCTCCCGCTTCCAAAATCTGGACACTTTAGAATCGATACAGAAACATATTTAGAACAGGGCGCAGAATCTTGTGGGCAGTCTAATTATGCAGAATCAGAACATGAAAAACACGTATCGTCTGATGAACTTATACAACAGCTTCCGCAGAACAGAAGACCATCCAGACCAAGGTCAATCGCAGCCTCTTCAATTTTATGAATCAAGCCCCTTATAGCTCACGGGGCTCATCGTAGTTCATGTTTAACGCAATGTCTCTGCGGCATTTAGTCCATTCGTAATAAATATTTACGATTTTCACATTTCTTTCTCTGAAAGTCGTATCTTGTTCGGAACAGCAGAAAGTAACATACGCGTCTCACATTCATTAGTGCCTTTTCTTTCCCCTAGCGTGATGACGTCGGTCATGACAATGTCTTAAGTAGGACCCAAAATTTGCATTTCTTGGTTTCTTTTTATAGTTTTGTGAAAGTCTGGGATCCCAAACGAAGAAACGGCGTAAAGTGTAACGTAATAGAAACGAACATTAATGTTCTAGTTCACAATAAAGTCCTTTTCAATTTCTCCTTGCCTAGTTCAGGGGAGTTCTGTGCTACATGTGCCACTCCAACACTGTTTAATATTTTCAGTATGGATATTGTGCATTCCAATACAAAAAAAAAAAAAAAAAACTGGGTATTAACTTTAGAAATTTTCGAAACGTCTCACTTTAACCATAACTGTTTGAGTGATATTGTTGTTTTCCACATCATTCTTGAGCACATATCTCACAATACCATAAGTCAAAATTTTATTCAGTTACTGGAAATGGCATGTTAGTTAGGAGTCCAAATGTCGGGATGGGTTTTTTTTTGATAATCACTATGTACTTAGCAGTTTCACATACTGGAATTTCAAATGATTAAGTTACTCACAATGGAAAAAAAATTTTAATCTTGTTCCATCATTTGTAATATTTTTACAGATTTAAAATTAAATTTAACTTAAGTATATTATACATATAATTGCATTACTTTATAATATATTTATTAGCTTACATGGAAGAAAGATTTATATAATGTTTACTTTTTCGTTATATCCTATTCTTTTTCACTTATTGATACAAATCTTAGAACATTTTATTCATTCTAACAAATACAGTTTTAAAATTAAAATGAATGCTTGAATGTATGGCAACTATTTTTGTAAAATAGTAATATTATTGTTAATCTACTTTTGTAAACATCAGAAACGCGTGTTATCAAATATTGACATTTTCAGAATTGCTATTATTTGATAATCTATGTCCATTATCAGAAAATACACGAATTGTTACTAACAAATTCAGCATGAATTATTTGGAAGAAAAATTTATATCAACATGGTACCACTGATAAATTTCAGTTCAATCAGAAAATTATTTATTTTCTCTTTTTTGACGCCTCTATCTTTAGAATAAGTTTAGACTAATGCCATAAAAGCGGATGAGTTTTGCAGTGAGAGTTTTATTTACATCATTATTTTCTCACAATCGAAAGATTATTAGTTTATCTCAATACAACTAATTTTATTAAATATTGGTGAAACTTATTTTCAAAATCTATTTCATGTGTTTTACAATATTTTTTAATTATATTCTCAATTTTGTAATATGTTAAGAAACAAACTTCTTGAATTTTAATTGCATATAGCTTAATTTAAGCAAAAATATTATAAGAAATATCTATTATTTAAAATGCATGTAAAATAATAATTGATAGTAAAATCTTATAGTAATAAATATAATAAGGATACATTAATTTCCGATACTATGTTTAATATTAAGACCAAACCCGTATTAAAACTGCAATTTTGTGAGTGCAATACCTTTTCTCATTACAAATTTTTATTATAGTGAGTTATGAATGTTACATTTCTGCTTTATAAAAACTGTTATGTATTCCTGTAAATTTTTAGAGTTTTGTTACTTTCAACAATGAAATGTTTGACCCATTACGATAAATACACCAATTTATAAATGATAAACCTTAATTCATATTGAAAAATTTCTATAATATTTATTTGTGTTGATTATCAAATACATAACATTAAAATTCTTAGTTATCGATCATATGAAATCATTAAATCATAGTTAAATGAAATAAACTCTTTAGTATACTTTAATGTTATAACCGTTATTTCTGTTTGTTATGAACTAGGTAACATCAAAATTCTTCTCTTTTTTCCATGTAAAACTATTACATAAGTGTTAAATGTAATTTACTCTAAGTATCCTGGTGCCTGTGTACCACAATATTTACAAAAGAGAGTGGTTTTTAATCACCTTAAAACATTTTATAAGGATTAAATAACCACATCAATTCCATAGGAAATTTTAAAAATATATTATGCTTGATTTAAGAAACAAATAACAACTGTTATCTTTGCAGAAAATAGCAATCGATTAAAAGAAATAAGCATTTTTAAGGAATATCAAGCTTTTCATACTCAAAAATTAAATGCATTCAAGGTATTTTTAGCAACACATTGATCTTAATTCACAATAATATTGATTTTTTTCTATTATCCTTTCTTTCAAATGCAAGATTTTTATTCTTGACTTCATTACTTTCAATATAATATGCATAAAAATTAAAGCAAATCTGATTACCTTGATTATTTTTATTTTTAAGTGCATTTAATTTAAGTTTACATTAATAATTTTAGAATTTTAAGTCGAGTATTTTGATATTGTAAGTAAATTGTGAATCGAAATATAAATTTGAAATATTTTTGCTTTAAATAAAAATTGTGAATATAATTCCTCCAAGGCGCTGAAATTTTTAGTTAAATACTCTTTAATATATCGTTATGAAAAAATAAACTATTTTCTGCTTATAAGAATAAATAATTTCTTTTCTATTTGTTCTAAAAGAATATATATATATATATATATATATATATATATATATATATATATATATATATATATATATATATATATATATATATATATATATATATATATATATATATATATATATATATATAATTTGTATGTTATTAAAGATTGCATAAATTTTAATTTGTCAAATTTATATCAAATATACATTATACCATGATGAAAAAACATCTTCAGTTTTACCCAATTATATAAAGTGTATGCGCACATAGTTTACGCAAAATGTCTCTGGAAAGAAAAATTGAAATTACTTTAAAAAAATACAATAATTGATCTCTTAAAGTTCAGATAATACATCTTATTAATTGCTTTTTTTGAAAATTAATTTCCAGTTTAAATCCTTTTAATCCAGATGCAAAACTTGAAATATGAAAACTAAAACTATGATGGATAAGAAACGATTACTCTTCATTCTCTGTCTTCGAGAGGAAAATAAAAAAATAGAAAAATTTATGAAAAGTACGAGGCGCATTTTTCAACAAGGGACGCGGCGATGAATATGCTTTTAGCGTGTCAGAAAACATTTCATCATTTTTCATCATCCTTCACTAGGTTTGACGGCCCTGAATCGAAATAAATAAATAAATATATTATGCTTTAAATAAATGGTTCTGAAGATTCTAAAGAGGAGAAAGAAAAAAAAAATGCTGCCAAAGAGGAGGAAAAACTTGGTGGAAATATACTACAACTCGTATCGTACTCGGGCACAGTATTTCTAAATTTCCCGAAAGTTTCATAAAGAATATTTTACAATTTTTGTTCCTGTGCTTAATGCAATGCAAGAGGAAAATAGTTATTCATAAAGTTTGGAAAACATTTTCTCCTCGACTTGTTACATCAACAATATTTTTAAATTATGTTTTTGTGAGCGGAAGAAATGCAAAAGAAAATTTAAGTTTGATATGAAAATATATGTTGAGTTTATTTTTCCTGGATTAGATTTGAATGATTTTATTAGGAGTTAAGGTTAAACTACAGACATTTAAAGCATTCATTGATAAAATAAAACAAAATAAATTTCTATTTAATTACCTTTTTTCATTAAAATTTAAAAATGAAACATTCATAATTAATTTTTTCGCTAAATAATAAGAAAACTTGAATTCATGTGGAAACAAGAATATATAACAATAAAATATCTGTAACTTAAGATAGGATAGCAAATTTTTTTTTTATCTGGTTTAGAGTAATGATTAAAATATGAATAGCACAACTAGTTATATAATTTTAATGGATTTATTTTCTTCATTTTACAAATGAGTTAACATTAATTTTACAAGTTAACATTAATTAAATTTTTACAATCTCATTGATAAAAAATAATTTAAATTTTAACGAACACTGCGCTGAATTGGAGAAAAGACTATTTTTATTAAGTTTAAATATATATATATATAAATATATATATATATATATATATATATATATATATATCAGTTAGTATGGATATTTTAATATTCCAAGGCATAATATTTTAATTATTTGTGATTCTCATTACAATAAATTTTTTGATCAATAAATATAAAATAAACAATGCTTTTATTTTTTAGAATGTTTTTTTTTTATAATTTACAAAAATTAAATTTTGATCATGGTTATATCAGAGAAATGTGGAACCATTCTCTTGAATTTTTATCATTATTCACAAAACACATGATGTAAATCAGACAAAGCGAGTTTTAATTGGTAATTTTGTATTGTTTCAGTATTTTGTGATAAATGTTTGATAATTTTATATATGTATGTTAATTAATTCAAAATATATATTCTTGTATATAAAATTCAAAATGTTATTCAATATTTTTTAAATTGAAAATTGTTTTCTCATTATGATATCTCAAATTAATTTTAAAAATGATTTAAGATGCTGAAAATTCAGATTAAATTTAGTCAAAATCGTTTTCTTACATAAGTTCTATCACAGTAGCGAATGTAGATAATAGCAATTTTGTGGGAATACCGTAAATTTGTAACATGAATAGGGTGAAAAGTTCTCCGTTTGATCCCAGCATCAATGGGGTGTAAACGACGTGTTTCTGCTTTCATCATTCCCATCTGTCGTGGTAGATGCTTGAGAGTTTCCAAGTTTCATCCAAAGCAACCTGGGATTACAACCAAATATCTATGGAAAGACCTTCCAGAAGGCAGTTACTCGCAGGAAGTTTATATACCTTACAACATCTTAAAACCGTTTATTTTCATTTTTTAAGGCCAGTAGATGTGTTGTCCTGCAGGTCTGCAAAACGCATAGACTCGCTTAGGGTGGTTTTGTAACAAGATAACGCTTTTCCTAGTATAACCCGGAAATTCCATCCGCACCTCGGTCCACCCCATGATTCGTGGGTTGGCAACGTGTGCCCGTTAATGTTTGACGTCTTGGTTTGGCATATAGAGAGGAATACGGCAACTCACGTGGGACTTCTTTATCTAATGGTGATTGGAAATCACAAGGCGACTAACGAGTATTCTAAGCCATTTGACCTTAAGGTACAATCCGAGGTGCATCAGCACCGCTATGTATGTACACCCCGGCACTGATTCTACAAAAAGAGATTGATATCTTATTTCTGCATCCACATTTGCCTGGATAATTACTTGGACATTTTCTTGGTTTCCTCCCTTGCGACCCCCTCAGGGGGTTTACCTTCTTTAGGTAAACACGGGTATTACAATCTCGAGGTACCCTAGTGACCTTTCCTCATTTTTATTTTTTTCTCTCCTTTACTCTGCTGCTTTTTCTTCCTTTTCTCCCTCAGTGTGGTTGCCTCGAAAGAGGTTGAGGGCTCCCCTTGAGTAGCTATTGCCGCACTGTTGCTATTAGCTTCTTTTGGGGACTAAATCACCCGCGTGTTTGCCGTGCGTGGAGACTCGTGTCCCTGGAAAGGAGGATCCTGGTGATTGAGGCTCTCAGAGACCAACACATCACTTTGGCCTCTGCTTCAGGTAAACAGGAGGTGTGTTGTGGTCCCTCAGCATGCCAATCGGCTTCCATGGATCAAGCGATCATTTATCTGCTGTGTGACTCGATAAGGGTGGAGGCCACGTCAGGGATATATTGAAAGCGTATAAGGTCTGGCTAGCACTGATGCAAGTATACTCCATCCCCTTGTTGGGCTCGATGGTGGGTGGTGCAGTCAGGCCTTGAAGTAATTAACCTATTTCTATGGAATGTACTTCTAATTCTATACTCCCCATGGAGCAACAAATGATACAGGATCAAAAATATTTTTATTAAAAGATCTGAGGGCGATTTTGAAAATGTCTCTCCATTCTTAATTAATAAGTGTCTTATTGGTACTGTTGGAAATGTAAAAAATGTTCGCAAGATGAAATCTGGTGATCTCTTAGTTGAAGTTTTATCAACTGAACAGGCCAAAGCCACTCTAAAACTAAAATGTTTTGGTAATATAGATGTTATGGTATGTCCTCATAGTAGGCTAAATTCTACACGGGGAGTAATTTCAGCAGATGATCTATATAATATTTCAGAGGAGGAAATTTTGGATAATCTTGTTGACCAAAAATTACAACGTGTGCAGCGCATTACAATCAGGAGAGAGGGTAAAATTATAAGAACTAATCACCTTGTACTCACGTTTGCTACTCCTATATTACCTCAATCTATTAAAGCTGGCTATCTGAATTGTAGTGTTCGCCCCTTCATACCAAATCCATTACGTTGCTTTAAATGTCAACGATTTGGCCATGCAAAAACTACTTGTAAAGGACATTTGACTTGTGCTCGATGTGCATCTGTTGGACATGACAGTAGTCAGTGTCAATTACAAGAAAAATGTGTCAACTGTAGTGGTGAACATCCCTCATACTCCCGATCATGCCCAACCTGGATATTAGAAAAGTAAATTATTACTGTGAAAATAAAACAAAACTTATCTTACCCTGAAGCCAGGCGAACAGTGTCCTCCCGTACCCCTAATCAAGGTATTAGCTATTCACAAGCAGTTAAAAAAGTCATGAAATCTTGCAGTACCCAAACAGATTTCTTAAATTTCTCAAACTTATCCTCAAATATTTCTAGCATAAATGTCTCATCAATTCCGAAAGGAATTTCTTCACTGTCTTTCGCAAAATCTAATTCTCAAAGATCCCTAATGTTAAAGAATGCAAAAGAAAGGGTTCATAAATCATATTTAAAGAGTAAAAGAAGCTCAAATGCCTCCAAGAAAGATATAAAGAATGTAGACCCATCAGATGATGAAACACTCCTAAGTGGAGATTCATCTGAATCCCAGATGGCGTGCTCTAGTGCCGAAGCATTCAGCTGAGCTTAATGGGAACCTTCGTTTCTTGGAATTGTCGAGGCTTTCGCACTCATATAGAAGATATAAAAACAATTATAAATCTGTATAATCCAATTTGTTTTGCCATCCAAGAAACATTTTTAAAACCTCAGTACAGTTTAAAGTTGCATGGATATAAATGTGTGAGGAAAGATGTTAATCATGATTCAATTTCTGGAGGTGTATGCATTCTTGTATCTTGTAATATTCCTAGCACTATACATTCCCTTAACACTTCATTACAGGCTGTTGCAGTACGCATACACTCAACATCTCTCATTACTATTTGTACCATTTACTTACCTCCCCATGCGATCATCCATGAAAGCGATTTAAACAATTTGCTGGATCAACTACCTGAACCCTTTATTCCACTTGGCGAATTCAATGGTCATAACACCTTATGGGGAAGTGATAATATGAATCCTCGTGGCAATATAACTGAAAAGTTCATTTCTAATAACAATATCTGCCTTCTAAATTCCACAGAAATAACCTATTTCCATCAACCATCAAGAACTTTTCATTCATTAGATTTAGCTATTTGTTCTCCATCAATTCTACCTTCATTAAATCTTAATGTTGATAAGGATTTATATAACAGTGATCATTTTCCTTTAATTATAAATCAAACTGGTATAAGCAGACCACAAATATTCCACTCCTCTTATTCTTATCATCGTGCAGACTGGTCTCTCTACACTCATTTAGCTGCTATTACTGACAGCATTGTTAGAAGTGATAATATCAATGATTCTGTGCAAAAAGTAACTAATACACTTCTAGATGCTGCCAAAAACACAATTCCCAAGCGCTCCCCAATTCCACGCAAATATCATAAACCATGGTGGAACCGTGACTGCCAAGTATCATACAAAAAACAAAAAAAGTTGTGGGCAATTTTCCGCAGGCACCCTACCATGGAAAACCTCATGGCTTTCAAAAAAGCTAAAGCTTTTGCTCGTCGAATACGGCGAAATAGTCAAAAAGAATCTTGGATAAGATATGTTTCCTCCATCACATCATCAACTTCCAGCAAAGAGTTATGGAAGAAAGTTAAAGCTTCCAGTGATTTATATAGGGACTTCTCTATCCCAATACTACGCACAGGAGCTGACACAATATTCTTCTCAATATGATATTGCCAATCTTTTAGATGAAACTTTTGCAAAGGTATCTAGTTCAGACTCTTATAATCCTAAATTTCTCAGAATCAAAGAGCAAGCTGAAAAGAAACCTATAAATTTCATGATATAGCCATACATCCATATAATTGCAATTTCTCTTTGCTGTAATTGCAGAGAGACCTGTCCCAGATTAAAAATACTAGTCCGGGCCAGATGGTATCTCATATAAGATGCTTTGTCATCTTAATCATGAATCTTTAATGAACATTCTTTTTCTATTCAATAGAATATGGAATGAACATGTCTATCCCAGTCTCTGGATCAAAGCAATTATTATTCCAATTCTTAAACCTGGGAAAGATCCAGCTAACCCTCAAAACTATCGTCCAATTGCTCTTACAAGTTGCCTTGCTAAAACTTTGGAGCGTATGGTCAATGCCCGTCTTGTTTATGCAATTGAAGGCAATCAGTACACATCACTTTATCAAAGTGGTTTCCGGAAAGGTCGATCTACTGTGGACAATATTGCATACCTAGAAACACAAATTAGGAATGCCTTTGTACGGAGACTTCATTTGGTATCTATAATTTTTGACATGGAAAAAGCTTATGATAAGACATGGCGTTATGGAATTCTTCAAACTTTGTATAATTTTAATTTTAGAGGAAATGTACCCATTTTTATTCAGAGCTTTTTAAATTCTCGCATTTTTAATGTCCGTATAGGATCTGTTTTATCTAATCCATTTATCCAAGGGGGTTCCTCAGGGTAGTGTTTTAAGTGTTACTGTTTTTAATATTTTCATCAGCAACATTCTTCATGTATTGCAACCATCTATCCATGGAACTTTATATGTTGACGCCCTCCAAATTTCTTGCCAAGGTTCCAATATGCGACTGATTGAACGGCAATTGCAAACTGCTGTCAATAATCTAGTTGCTTGGTGTAATGAAAATGGGCATACTTTGTACCCTTGTAAAAGCAAATGTATCCATTTTTGCAGAAAAACTGGGCCTCATCCTGATCCAGAAATTAAGATATCAGGCACAACTATTCCGTAGTTAATCAGATATTTCTTGGGCATATATTTGATAAAAAGTTAAACTTCCTACCATATATCTTAGATTTGCGCAAAATATGCGAAAAATCCCTAAATATTCTGAAAGTTCTCTCTAATACCTCTTGGGGTGCAGATCGTAAAGCATTACTCCGAGTGTATAAGTCAGTTATTTTTATAGCGAATTGACTATGGTACCGTAGTTTATGGATCAGCCAGATCATCAGTTTTGCGCAAATTAGACCCTGTTCATCACTCAGCTTTACGAATCTGCTCTGGAGCATTCCGGACATCTCCTGTCCATAGCCTTTATGTAATTTGCAACCAGTTACCTCTTGATCTGAGACGTAAGCAACTCTCTCTACATTACTATTTTAAAATGCTATCAGTATCGCAACACCCTTTGAGATCAATGGTTACTTGTCCACCTTTAAGAAGGCTATATAATGCACGGCCACATTATATAGCCTTCTTAAAGGAATATTACCATGTTATGAGCGTACAAATTCATTCCTGTCTTCATCTGAGTTTCCTGATTTACATGTTCAAGCTACAGATGCTCTAGGAATTCCTCCTTGGAATATTCCTGTTGTCAATATAATCAAACCCTTTACTGGATACAATAAATCAACTACATCTCCCCTTATTTTGCAACAATTATTTTCACACATTCATTCTCATTATTCCTCCCACATCTCTGTATATACAGATGGCTCAAAATCAAGTAGTCATGTTGGTTGTGGTATTGTTGTTGGAAATACAGTTTACAGCTATAAACTGCATGCATCATATTCTGTGTAAACAGCCGAAGCTGTTGCTATTAAACTTGCTCTAGAAATAATACATTCTAGCCCTTATCGAAAATAGTGTATCTATACAGATAGCATGAGTGTGGTCATCCAATTATTATGGAAATATTGGATATATTAAATATATTGAAGAATAAAGGATTTGACATCTTGTTTTGTTGGGTTCCAAGTCATGTTGGTATTGCTGGGAATGAAATTTATGATAATGCTGCTAAAAATGCCTCTGACATTTTGCATACTCCATTAACATTATTTGACATTAAGCAAATTATCAAAGATTTCATTTTTTCCCACTGGCAAAAAACATGGGACTTGCAGAAAAACAATAAATTATGTAGTATATACTCTCACATCCTTCCATTCCCAGTTGCTCCCATGCGAAGAGTTGATGTAAAACTCACACGGCTTCGTATTGGACATACTAGATTTACACACAAGCACTTATTCTTGTCTCGGAGTGCTCCAATCTGTGACATGTGTAATGTACCATATACGGTACATCACATTTTAATTGTCTGTCCTAATTTCAATGATTTACGCATTGTATTTTTTAATACCACAAATTTAATTTTATCCGACTTGATTGGGTTTAAACCACATAGAAATTTGTTTGCATTTTTATGTGCAATAAGTTTCTTGAATTCCATTTAAGATTTTTTATCCAAAATAATCTTTACATATGCTTTTCTTAAACTTTTTACACATTCCATTATATACATATGACTAGTATCTTAACACAGAATTTTTACCTTCAGTTTTAAATATTGTACGTTGCAGAAATGTCCAATATTGGACCTTGCATCAGTAAACCTTACAAAATCATCATCATCATCACCACCTCCCTTGCGACACATCAACATGACCCGCAATCGGAAAAATCCTACCAGAATGCTATTTATGCAACGGATATTGAAAGCTACGTGTAATGTCTTTCTGAAGTTAGGTTATTTACAACACGACGTCAAAACTAGACAAAGTATTATTATTTAGGGAAACTAATATGACATCTATTATGGAATAATGGGCAAATTTCATTATGCAGTTTAAAAACTTTAAACAAAATTATTATTTTATATTATATTCTGGTTATTAAAAAACCTAGTAATGTGACTATAAATCTTATGAAATATTTCGATCTATTTAAGAAGTAAATTTTTCTTCTTAATGTATTTTACTACCGAAATCAATGCACATGAATTAAATATCTTGTAAAAAGAGCCTATTATAATCCCATAATATTTGCTGTTAAATACAAGAAATGTGCACTAATCTGTGAAAAAAAAGAATCATTTTAAAACTGAATAAATAATTAAAGCAGTATGATTCATATTTCTCAAGCATTTTTTATGTGTGGAGCTGCAAGTTATTAGAGTTTTCTATGGCAAACTATTTAGCGAAAGTATGAAAAAAATCAAAAATAATGAATAGAGGTATTACAGCCAACATAAAAGTCCCATTCACAGTCTAGGCACACATCTATACAGTTTTCCACGTATGCCTATAACAACCTCTAAATCACGGCGGATATTTTTTTCTCTTTTCTTCTAAGAGACATTTCCTAAAGCGGAGTTTCTCTAAAATGGAACTTTTGCATCGGCCTTAGGCTAAATTGAGTTACTTCTCCGTTTCTTTAAAAAAATAAAATCTTAAAAAAATACAAAAGTTAAGAAAAATACCTTCATAAGTCCCTTTACCGTTCCTTCTCAGGCTTTTATTGGTTACAAGTAATTTGTACCGTATCGAACTAGCATAAACCGTTATTAGTCATAAACTTTCACCATAAAACTCTGAAAGTTTATTTTTTCTAACGTTAAAATTGATAAGAGAAAATGGACATGGCGCTTTTTACTATTTTATTTATTTTTTAAACTATACTATATTTAGATGAGGAGGATGGGAAAGATTTTATCGCTTTCGAAAAAACGTATTATCAGCTATCTTTTCATTCATTTATTTTCTCAGGTTTCGGACCTCACGGCAAAATATCCTATTTTTATTTCATTTTCGCTTATTTATTTATCTATTTTGTCGGTGTGCTGCTAGTCGATTCCTCCTTTACACTTTTCTATATATATATACATATATTATAGTTTAAATTCTTTCAAATTAGGTTTCCTTTTATATCAAATAGAATCAAATTTTTCATTTTTGCTTTTTAGAAAAGAAAATATTTTCATAATTTCGAAAATAGAAACCCACTTTCAAAAAACAATAAACAGTAATGTTATAGCTATTCGAAATGCTCATTGATATTTATTTACAGTAATTTTGTCCTTAACAATTGCTTTCTTTCTATTTGCTTATTTTCAGACTGTATAATTGTTCAGTAAACAATGTATTCTGTGAATAACTTTAAGTATAAAAGCAAACTGTTTTTGATATGTATTCAATGATATGATAAAAATATTTACTGTTGTGTTCTCTAAATATTTATTATGTTTTGTATAAAAAATGCAAAATATTAATCTGTAATATTTAAAATGCTATTCCTTATTTCATATTGAATTGAACAGAAAAGTTTTATAGTAAGCATGAATGATTTATCAGATATTATAATGTAAGCATTTATAGAATGTGTAAGTATTTATTGAATATATAATAAACTGTGTATAATACAGGATATTTGTAATTTAAACACATATTACATTTATTTATTTTTTGCACAAATTATATTCCAATAGAAAATAAAATATTAATAAAATATTAACATTGCATATAAATAATGTAAAGCAGTATCTATGTACTATATGTATACTTTATTTTATATTGGAATATTTTACAAAATAATAAACATTATTTTGTCCTCCTCATTTTTTAAAAACAATATAAACTTTATCACATTTTAAAGATTCATATAAAGTTAGATTTTTTATTTAACTAAAATTTTTTGACGACCTAAAATATCACTGAAATACAAGAAACAAAATTTTGATAAAGAAGCTAATTGTTATTCACTAAAATTAAAAAATATACTTAATTTTATTTTACACAAAATTATTAACTACAGTTTAAGTGGTGCTAAAAATCACTACGATAATTATGAAAAATGAAATATTCGTATTATTAATTTATTTAGTTCTCATTTATCATTTTTTGCTTTGTGCATACTACTGTTAATTTGATGAGAACCTAAAAGAAATAGTTAGATTGTATAAACTAATGTAAGGCTTTTATTTATTGTCTAGGGAAATATCTTGATGAGAACATTCGTTCCAATGTAAGAGTTATCACACAATATATTCTTAACATATTCTAATATTATATCTTATATACTCAATACATAATTTATACAGTTATATCCTTATGTTAAAATCTCTTTCTTCAATGTTTATATTTACGGGATCATAATTTAAAAGCTTTAACTTCTCACGTAAAAAAATCATTTTCATTATTTTGTGGATTAAAAAATGTTTTTATTGCAACAATGTCCTGAATAATCAAAGAAAATAGTCATATAATGATATTACATGAAACAAGATAAGGGCATAGTCAATATATAATTATTATGTAATGGCAATCCATATGTATTAATAGTGCCTATATTTAACACAGCTTCTTAAAACCCCACCGTGGATAGGCGAATAATTATACGCATTCATAGCATGCAAACAGTGATTTTTTGTAAAAATATTAAATGGGTCCTAATGTGAAAATTAAATTTTTGTCCCAGCTTACAATAAACAATAAGCAATGTTTGACTTGCATAGTGCAATTAATTTCAAAGATTTTTGCACAATATTATAGCTTTTTGAATAGGATAAATAAAGGCAAAAATAAAACTTTAATTCTATTTTACATAAATAACAATTTAACTTCAGAAATTATTAAAATAAAATATTTAGAAGAGAAAATTTAAAACTTTATATAAATTGCAATTAATTATGGTTGCACGTGTTATTATTATTCAAGGTTAAAGATTAAATATGCGGATGCACCCAACCAACCACCCACCCCTTCATATATATATATATATATATATATATATAACATAGCTACTAAAATAGAAATCATTCATATGCAATAAAAGCGAAAGTGTTCCACAAATATAAAACATTTTATAATATTTTTCTTCAAAGATGTTATTGCTTTGTGTGTATGCTTTTTAACCATAAATATCTATAAATGTCAGAAGAAAAAAAAATTTTTTTGAAAATTGTTAACTTTTCTACTCTTGTAAAAAACTGTGAATATTTTGGGTAATATCTATCCGATTATACTTTTTATTTCCCTTTTTTGATGGATACATAAAAAGCTATATCTGAAACTTCCCCAACCCAGAATGATGTTACATGTTCTTCTATGTGACAAGCTATTTACCACTCAACAAAGAGAAAAAAGAATAAATATCATCTTTATAGGAAGATGCTATTTTTCTTTTTAGGTATATATATAAAATAGAGTACATTTCTAGGTTTGTTTATTGTCCAAAATAGAAGTGAGAAAAGAGGGAGAGAGAGAAAGTGAATTCAAGGTATATAAAACGGGCACTTTTCCTGATTAGCTTTTCAATGCTTTTGATGGGAGATAGTTTTCCATCCTTACTATTTTTGAATATAAAGTCCATAATTTGCATTCTGTTAGGCTTTTTCTCAGTTTTTCTATTATATATTTTCACCGCAATATTCTAAAGTGGAATCTTATGTTTCGATAAATTGCTTCTGAAATGAATTTTTTAAATGTTATTAGACGTAATGAAAATAAATGATCTAATCTGAAAATATCGCTTTTGAAAATAAATTTTTATTTTATGAGATAAATAACTGTACTATAAATTTTGAAAAAAATTGTATATAAAACTTCAGTTTATTGTAAAGTAAGTAAGTAAGATGTTCTTAGAATAAATTTTAACCCAATACTTTTCATAGTTAAAACTATTAGTAATAATTAAATACATGAAATATAACTATAATAAAATTGGTTTTCAAAATTATTATCAATACTTGACAAGCATTTAGAAATGTTTCATCATGGATGAAATTAAACATTAAAGAAGACTTTGGCAGATAAATTTCATTGTCTTGCCAGCCAATCGTTGTGAAAAATATTTTTGTAGCTTCGAAAGTAAAATCTAGAAATTAAAACATTAATTCTGATTTACTGAGAAAATAGCATGTTAAAGCTTTTTCCTAATTTTTCTTATTTAGAAATATGATTGAGGATAATTATAAAATTGAGCACACATTTTTTAGTTAAATTTTTAGTGTGATGTTGACACAATTTACATTGATAAATAAACCTTTAAATTTTTACATACCTACGAGGATCGTTACAAATCATGTATATTTTTAATATTTGACAAACATTTTTTAAAGCTTGCCCTTTACTTAGATAGTTTTATGAGATTAAAAATTATAAATGTAAGAGCTTGTATAAATGTATTCATTTTGAAAATATATTGTTAAAATTTAAATTATTTTATTTCTTACCCGTATTAAGAGATAAAAATACTTATGGCATAAAAAATTCAAAGTTAAAGTTTTGCAATAACATTTATTACGAATTTTAGTTGCTGTTAAAACTAAAAATTCATGTTTGATTGTTATATACATTTTATTCGTAAAAACTACAAAATTTTATCAATACATTGAATTAGTTAATGTTCGTATTTTTTTAATTTAAATCTATTTACTTCAACTATCAGTTTTTAACATTAAGTTTTATTTTCCTATTATTTTTAATTAAAATTTTCCAAGATCATAAGATATTTAATGGAAAAATAATTACTTTATGACTAGAGAAAAACAATAAAATATAAGAAAATTTATATCATTAATATTTAAATGAATAATGGCATTTCCCTAAAGAAAATTTAAATTTTTACACACGTAAATTTAATAAAACTCTCCAAAAAATGCTTTAATCTTTGGTTTTTAACAAATGCTAACCTTTCCTTAGCAGAGTGTAGAAAGATATGAAAAAACAATGTACAACTAAATTAATAATATAATACAAATTGTAAAGATAGTTCCTGTTGGTATTTCAGAAAATAGCAGTAATTTTTTTTATCATATTTTTTTTTTCCATTTTTCAAAATAAATGAAATATAAAATTTCTATAATAATTATATATCATTTCCTTGAAATTTTATGGCAAATATTTCATAAGTTATTCATGAAAGAATGTATTTTCAATTTGTTAATATATAAGAACTTAAAAATTGAAGATGTAATATTGGTTCAATCAATTAGCAAACACTGTTTATTTCAAGATGATGAGATTCACAATGTTTATTTCTAAGTAGTATATGGTAGATATTAATAATTACTTCCATAGATGAAATACTGTATTTGGTAATTTTGTAATCGTTATGTTTTTATAATTATTAAATATTGTTCTATTGTTTCCTCCAAAAAATGACCAAATATTTGTAGAGTTTTAAATCTTGAATGAAATTTTTCTGTATGGTTTAGATTGAAATATATTCTTTGTAATTAATTCTATTTATTAAAAGGAATGAGAGTTTTTGGTTCATTTTTTCATCAACAGTTGACATTTCCTGATCTTTTTGTGTTTTACATACGTAGATAATTGGCAAATGTTTGTCAACTATGTCTTTTCTGTTAGATATTAGATTTAAATAAGTGCTCGTTAAATTTGTGGTTTTAAAAGTTCTATTAGTTCATTAAGCAATTAACATAGGTGTAATGGTCTGGAGAAAGTTTCCTCCCCCTCCAGATCAAAATCAAAGCTCAGGGGGTGAATCTTCTGGTAGTAACATCTATCGGAGAATATTTAGAGCAAAATAGTACTTAAATCTTCGTGCTGCTTTAATTAATCAAAAGGTACTTCACTTTCTTAAATTCGTATAGCCAAAGACATAGCGACCGTAGCCGACAGGATAGTTAGTTCGCCCAAGTGTCATTAGTAACGACAGCACAACATAGAAAAACGTCAACCATACTCCATTGTTGCTCGGATTGGATTAATCACTCATTCCATTCATTTTTGTAAATCATAAATAAGCATCTAAAAAAACTATCTTTAGGTTCACACCATATGTATGAAATAATTTATAAAGATAGAGTACAATTGAAAGTCTTTCAAATTAGGAACATAATATATCCACACCTCAATTTTATCATGATACTATATTAACACATTACACGAAACTGCGGGTTTGAAGTACTCGCTTATTAAAAATAAAATCGTGAATTTGAACCATGGTCAGTTGAAGAAGTCAAACTTAAGCTGACACCCTCCTCACCACATTCATGCAACAACAGAAAAAGTATTTTAAATGTCATAGATTAACGAGGACATATCCCCAACCCATAGAGCTCCAGCAATCCAGGAAGCAAGAACACTGCCTTGGCGAAGGCAGATCTACTTTGTTAATCTTAACGTAATGCCGGTCAACTTCTCTAGTGGTCAGCGTGCCTGACTACGGACATAGAGGTCCTGTGTTTGAATCCCGGTTCAGGCAAGGATGTACTTTTTCTGTCTCTATCTTGTCTTTGTCCTTTAATGTGTGTGAATGAGGTGTGAATGATTGCCTACTCTATAAACGGGTCCTTATGACAATCATGTGTACTGAAGTAGTTGGACTCCACAACAAATAAAATTCAGTTGGAAAAGTAGAGCAACTCACCCTAATTTGAAAGCTTAGATGGCGCACGAGAACGAGAACAACAACATCTTAACGTAATGTGGAGTAAAGTTCCTGAGCCACTAGAACTTTACTCTATTACAGCAGAACATTAGATGATAACACTATTAAATAATAAATTTCAAACAATACAGGTATTTTTAATTATAAAATTTTTTCTACATTATAGAAACCTATGTAATTATTTTTTCCTTATATATATATATATATATATATATATATATATATATATATATATATATATATATATATATATATATATATATATATATATATATATATATATATATATATATATATATATATGTATGTATGTATATATATAAGAGAAAACTAATTACATAGGTGGTATATACAGAGGTGGTCAAAATTGGGGAAACTTTTGGAAATTTTTCTGTTTTTGAACTTTGTTCAAAATTCTATTATTTGCAATACAAAAAAGTTATATGTACTTTAATATAAATAAAAAACACTGTTATGAAGTAGTTTGTAATGTGTAGCTTTCCTGACCTATCACTGTTCTTGTTCTGAGAACCAATAAAATCGTAGTAACTGCCAGTAGATGCTGACTTCATGTTTATACTTGAAATAATTCATTATTTTGCTTTGTTCTGTAGAAGGAGAACCTGTTTCTGATGCACTGCAATAACAAGTAGGCATTTTTGAAAAAAGTTTTTAATATTTAGTCAAGAAGCAATGACATCAAATAAAAGAGTATATTGGAAACCTATAAAGAGATGTACTAGTATTGTGTTACGAGAAAGTGGTCTTTCCTATGATAAAATTGCAAGACATGTTGGTGGTTCAGTGACTACATCTGGAGTTCGAAAGTTTTGTATAAGATATCAGCAGACAAATTCAATAAAAAACCAAGAAGGCAAAGGCCGAAAAAGGTGCACCATATCTACTGATGGCAGAAGAATAAAAAGACTATGTCACCAAGGTAGAAAAATGTAATCAACGGCCATCAGAAGTGATCTGAATGATGCTGGTGTTTCTGTCAGATCAAGAACAATCAGGAGAAGATTAACAGATGTTGGACTGAGAGGTAGAATTCCATGAAAAAAGCTTTATATTAATTTTCAGCAACGGAAAAAAAAGAACAGTGGGCAAAGTAACACATTAATTGGACAGATGATCAGTGGTCACATGTTATATGGAGTAATGAAACTGAGCTATCGTTATTTTGTTGTGATGGGCAAAAATATGTAAGACGTAGAATAGGAGAAGGGCTACATCCTGATTGCATTCAAGCAACTGTGTAGAACCCAGTTAGTGTTATTATTTGGTCATGCATGTCAGCAGATGGTATTGGTCGACTTCATGTCATCGATGGGACACTGAATGCCAGAAAATACATTGACACTATTCTAGAACCAGAACTCCTACCTTCCATAAGAAATCTCTTTCCCAACAATGTTTCGTTTATTTTTCAGCAGGATTCTGCTCCTTGCCACACGGCCAAAATAGTGAACGAATGGTTTCGTACAAAGAGCATTGAATTGTTGTCATGGCCAGAAAACAGTCCTGATCTTAATTCTATATAAAATTTGTGGCACCGTTTTGAAACTCTTGACCGAATGAGGTGCTTATCAATTAAAAGGGAACTAATAGAAGCTATAATTGCTTCCTGACATCATGTAATAACAAAAGAAGATCTTAAAAATCGTGTCAGCTCCATGAAGCGTTGATGTAAAGCTGTAATCAAAAATAAAAAGTACTCTACTAAGTACTGATAACTCAATGCAGTGATCACTATCTAATGTATATCGATAACTATTATCGCTTAACTTTTTTTGTATTGCAAGTAATTGAATTTTGTGTATTGTATTCAATTTAATAGTAAATTCTCTTTAAAATGATACATACAAGTTTGCATTTTGTGAAACGTAACGCTTTCTATGAGCATAAAAATTTCAAAAACATAAAATTTCCAAAAGTGTCCTCAATTTTGTTCACTACTGTATATATATATATATATATATATATATATATATATATATATATATATATATATATATATATATATATATATATATATATATATTATATTACTTATAAATCTGTATATAGCTAGATAGAAGGATAAAAATATTGTATGCGCATAATCATACAATTAGAATTTCGGTAAAAATTTTCAGGGCTGTACAGGTTTGTCGCGATATCAAATTTTCACGCCAAGCGCCCTATAACTATATCTGCAACCTAAATTTCAGCAATACGCGCAATATCCGGCTACCAATACCGATTGTCTTTAAACTTTAACATAAAAATTGCGCCTGCGCCTACTACAGTGACTACTTGATAGTAAGGCTAAATTTCTAACGTTAGCAAATTTCCTTTTTTATTTAAATTCGATTTCTAATGTACCGATCAATGGCACCCACCTTTAAAAATAAAAATAGTAAAATAAAATTAAAAAAAACCTTTTGTGTAGCGCTACGTACTATAGTGACAACCGTTCAAGAAAACTAAACTTCTAACGTTAGCAAATTTCATTTGTTATCCAAACTCAAATTTTAATTAACTGGGCGTGTGACGCCCACCTTCAAAAAATTTTAGTACGGCACAATTTGACACTAGCATTAATAAAACTGAATAAAACTGACTAAAAAAACTGAATAAACACTAAATAACATAACACTAAATAAAACTGAATAAATGAACTAACATAACACTAAATAAAGGAACACTAAATAAAACTGACTTAAAAATGTATCTAATTATGTAAACATGCATTTTTAAAAAAACTAGAGTTTCTAATAATCGCTCTGAATGAAATTTTAATGAAAAATAAAATAACTCACCCTGCCGAGAAAACAATGTTTTTGAGAGATTCGCAGAAGTCTTCTACTGCATTTTCATCATGCTTTTTCTGTCATACTTACTGCGCGATGTACGAATCAAACTGACCTGGCACATTATTAACACCCCTACAGATCTTAAATAGGCCAACCAAATGGAAATTCGAAATGATATAACTTTTAAAAACTTCATGCAATATAGTTTTCAGAATTTCGAAAGAATATTTTAAAATTTATAAGCAGTAAATCTTCAGAAAATTCGAGACAATTTTAATTTAAAAAAAATTGAAAGCCCAAAAGCGGGAACATAACGTACCATATTCTTAAATTGTAAACAAATAAAATTATTCATTAAACGCAAGTGTTGCACACAAAACGAATTTCGCGCATGTCATGCAGTCATCTTTAGTCATAAAACGAATATCTCGTCATGAAAACGCATTCCGAATCGTTAAGCCAGTTTGGCGTACTTTATCACACGCTTGTCGCATTTTACACTCTGTAGAGCTCTATACTCCTTAGCGAGAGAATTCCTTCTTTTAGATTGCTTAGAAAAAGTTACCTGATTTTAAATAAAACTTTAATTCAAAAATAAATGACTAAAATTATATTTAAAATCAAGTAACTTTTTCATGATCTTGATTGAGATTTAGTAAAAAGTGTGTTTTTTAAATAAATATTTATTCTAAGAATACATGCATCAATGATAAAAGGAAATGCAATGGATAATTTTATGAATCGACGAAAATTTGGAGCTCAAATAAGATAAAATGAATAAATTCTTTCCTTATTTTCAAGTTATAAAAACACTTATGAAAATATTTCTATGACTAATTCAATATGAGATTGAATTGAATCATTTAAAAACATTAAAATGTGTGTATGCAAAGCGAGAAATATTTTTGATATTATCGATTAAATCTTTGGTTAGATACAGATTCTTACAATAAATGTCTACAAAGAAAGATATAATTGCTTATTTACTGACTTTTGATTATTTTTCCTAAGAAACACAACTCCATCCATGTTAGTTCCGGAAAGAATTACATTGAATAAGCTCTTTTTTGGAAATACATTATGTTAGCAATTTATATTTATATCATCTTGAAAATATATAGATATAGATAAATCGATTAAGATTTTTTAATGGGTACAGAAATTATAAATTGAGGTACAGTGTTATCTCTCTTTCTGTCATTTTTTCTTTGAAATCATATCAAAACTATAAATATTTCAAGATGTTAGTAACAATTATCTTTAGTGTGACAAATATTATCAATGTACAAAAAATTCCCTGCTTAAACTAGAAAAGTGAAAAATAACATTATTTCAAATCAATATCTCTTTGCCTTTTGAAATAAAATGAATGTTTTTGACGTATTCATAATTTTATGCAAATTCTTGTGGGAGAATTTTATTTTACTTTTATGAGTAAATGACAGTTCATATTAGATAATGCATGTTTCATAATATTAAAAAAACATTATTTAAAAAAAATCACGAATAAATTATAAATTTTAAAAAATTAAATTTGGCAACACTGATAAACTGATGAGCAGAATTAAAAATGTAGAAATTTTTACAACACAATTTCTTAATATCTCTGCATTAAGCATATGAATACTCAGATTTTAAACTTGCTTATTTAAATGTTATATTTTAAACAATTACTGAGGAGACCTTTAAGAATTGCTCTTCAACAATATATATTTATGTTATCAATGTTTTATTTTGAACAGTTTTCCAATACATGCCTATAAAAATTAAATTCTTTTTCGGTTAATTTGTGTCAGATGTTGAATTCGAAATGCAGTTTCAAAAGAAGTGAAACTTATATCAAGTTAATGGCTTCTTTAAAATTTAAAACGTGAACTTTGTTTTGTTTTAAAATTTTGATGAAAGTGTTTGTTATTAATTTTAGCAGCAATTCATGTTGATTTGATCTTCGAGATACAATGATTATTTGCACGCCATTCATATATTGCCCTCAAGTCAATTATGAAGATGTACAGCAGGTGAAGAGAAAATATGATTTCTCGAGATTGAACTCACTTCTTCCTTCATTTTCATTCAGCTTTTACTTTTAACGTATAACAATATTCATCAGTTTCATCGATTAAAGAAATGTTGCAAATATTTATTGAAATGAAAGTGTTTATTCTTTCTTTAACATGACTGTTGTTGCAAATGCATCATTGTGCCAATAAAAAGTTACATTGTTGTTATTTATGATGCTTGTATAAGACAAGCCCGTTATCCAACGCCTATGCAAAATTAAGTTAGAAGAGTGCATGTTTCGTTTAACCAGAGAACTATGGGAGTGAAAGTACGTCTTTGCTCTAAAATTCTTGCGATAGATGTCATCACCAAGTGATCCACTCCCTCAATTTTAACTTTCATCTGGAAAGAGGAGGAATTTTTCTCCTCACCAATACACCCACAGTTATAATTCAATGAACAACCATGGGAACATCGATTCCACAGATTTAGTGAACAAGTTTATTGGAGTTATGATTTCAGTGCTTAATAAATTTGTATTTAAAGGGAAAGTTTGGCCTTTTCACTCTTTTTGATTTTTTTTAATTAATAGACTTCGGATATTAATACTTGGTGCAGTAAAATATTTGATATTTTATAAAGTTAAAATATGTTTATAAAATAGTAATATTTATAAATTTTCAGAATATCAATTTAATATAATGAAAAAGTTGATATATTTTTTAATGAATACTAATCAATCCGAATGTAGAACCAAATCTGTTCATGGTAATCCTAATTAGTAGATAAAATAATAAGTTATAAGTTACTTCCCTTAAATTGACTTGATATATGAATCAATTTCAATTTGCAAATAACGCTTCAACTTTAATAAAAATGAGGTGCAATTTAATGGAGTTTTATAACAAATTTATAAAATTTATAAGCTACGGGGAAATTTTTAGATAAGAATTGCCTAAAAATATTCTCATTTTAGAAATTACTTAAAAAAATTCTTATTAATTTTTAAAGTCTTACTATTTTAACAAGAGTTTAAAACTTAAAAATTGTTTATTGTTTATGAAAAGAGAGAGGAATCAGTGATTTAAATCATTATATTTGTAATTTAAATTAGCCAAAAGACCAATAAAATATCATTACATGCTTAATTTTAATGAATAAAATGTTAGCTTTATGTTAATTTCTTTGTAAGAAGAGTTTCATATTAGTGATTTTGCACAAAATTTTGGAAATACATGAAGCAAGTTGTTACCTTTTTTTAAATTTTCTCATAAACTAGTATCACATAATAACAAATTATCGTAGCTTTATAATAAAATTCATAGTAAAAATGAAATAATATAATCATTTTTCTGAATATTTGATGACCATTAAAATTTAGATATAAAATCCATATAATTTTCAGACAGAAAGCCACTTCAAATATTATATTTTTGAGAAATACATTGTTCGTATACTAAAGAATTTAAAATACAAAACAAATTTTATAGATGTTTGTTTCAAAATATATTATTAGTTTAAACCTTCATTTAAAATCAACTTTCATTAGAAATAAATTTTTGTTCATTAAACTTATTACATGAGGCGTGTACTAAAATATTTCAAAAACAGGTGAGCAGTTTTTAAATATATTAAATGTTTACAAAGTTCTAAATTAATAACACGTGTGTGTGTGTGTCTAGATGTATTTTTGGATTTAGGCTAAATCTCAAGTTATATTTCTGTAGTAAAAAATGACTTACTTTGGTGGTGGATTTCCTTCCGCTTCGCAAACTAATCTAGTGCTTTGATAGAGATTTACAGTTGTACGTGGAGCTGGGTAAACACGATTGATTTTAGGTTTGTCTGAAAGGAAATTTCGAAATTTTAGGCTCACATCATATAGAAAATCTATTTTTCTTATCAAGCATTATTTTGATGTATGTACAATAGATATTAGAATAACATTCTTTAATGTATTATATTTTTTTAAATAAATAAATAGATATTTCATGAATCATTTTCAGTTATATAAACAAAAGTAAAGTAATAATGTTTTCCAGTTAAATGACCTATTATATAAATTCAAGGATATAAATTTCAATAGAAGTGTATAAAATACGATTTCATCATAGTTGAAATGTATCGTTATAAAATTAACTCATTTAATACGTCACATACTTTTATTGTGTGTTGTTGTTTTGTTATTTATGACACTTGGACAAGCTAAGCTCACTAGCCGACGACTATGCAAAATTAATAAATAAAGTATCATATTGGTCACAGGATTATTTTTAACTGTTCGTATATATGCCTGATGATAAATATATTTTGTTTCTTTTTTTCAGGGAAAATGCGATCCAGCTGACAATACTCAGTTTTAAGGAAAACTGAAAGAGGTGATGTAACATGTGACAATCTTGCCAAATCATTTTTAATTTGTAAGGACGTTTAGGAACGTATCGCTTTTGCTGTTTATATTGAAGAACCATAAACTTCAAATAAAATGAAAATATTACTGCTCTTTTATCAAAAATATAACATAATTCAATTCGTAAAATAGAGCTTAAATATAGCATTAATTTTAAATATTGAATGAAAGTTTATAGAAAAAGAATAGAAAACACTGGGTTCATGCTGGATGTAACAAAGAATTTTTTATGTACTAAATTAGCTTTTATGGAATATTTGAAGAATCCAATTGAAGCTTTTTTGTGAAAATTATCTTTCAAATGTTTATCTTCAGTTTTCCATACTTTAATATAATTTCTCACACAATATTTTATCTTATAGATCTAATTTCCTTCCTTTTGAAGAATTTTGCAGCAATCCTAATGCTGCAAAGTTCCATAAATATTTTAATCTCCACACATTAGCATAATAATTCATTGATGCGCATTTCAGACCTCAATCATAATTTAAATCCAAGGGGAATACTAATTTAAGAGCAGGAATTCACCGTGACGAAGACTTTTCTTAAAAATCGGCAGAACGAATAAAATATGGAAGTTCTGGGAATCTTTAAGATTCGAAAGATTCTAAATCCACTCTCAGTTCCATCTTGATTGAGAAACTAGTCCTGTAATTCCTACGCCGACATATCGACTCCCTTTAAAATCGTCTGCCGGAGTTGAGAGGCGATTGAGGATAAGCAGACGATCTGAAAGCTGGGCTTTGATATGTAAATCATCGAATCTGGCTACAAGAACTAGAGTAGGCGTGGAGATGGGAGGGTCATAGAATGGATAAAAGTTCGAGGGAAAGATTTAGGCGGAGGAAATTCTAAGACCAAAATAAATGATAATGAAAAAAGGAAGAAAATAGACATGGACAAAAGAAATTCATTCGAAAGAGAACTCTTTTCCTTTCAGTTCTATTCCGATCAAAAATGTCATCCGCAGATGCTTTTGACTGACTGACCTTTCTTTATTTGAAAGAATCTTTTATTTGTTCTGCGTTAAATGATATTTTCAGCTGTAACAGTCACTTTAGTTCCAAAAATTTATCTTTTTTGAGAACTCTAGACGACAGTTTGATGCGTAGTTCTGGAAGTTGAACAATGAATGATCCCTGTCAAGTTTTTACTTGAAACTTTTTGATAAAAATCCATTTCAAATCAATGTTGTTGAAATAGATGAAAAAACGCTTTCTTTTAATCTAAAATACTTCGTAACTTTTTTTATACTGTTGGAAATTTTAATCAGAAATCCATATGTTTCAAATATCCACTCTGAAACAATTCTATACGAAAAAGTTTACTGTATTATATTTAAAACTTCTTGCAAAATGTTCCTGTTTTTATATAAAATGAATTTCAATAGCATGCACTTGTTTGTTTATAACATTAAAAAAATTTTTAATATTTATGAATCTAAAATAGAATGTAATAATTGTTTAATTTTAAAAGAAATCAAATATATGAAATTATACTCAAAAAATTTACAGAATAATTACACTTGTTTGTTTTTATATAAAATGAATTTCAATTGCATACACTTGTTTGTTTATAACATTAAAATTTTTTTTAATATTTATGAATCTAAAATAGAATATAATAATTGTTTAATTTTAAAAGAAATCAAATATATGAAATTATACTAAAATAATTACAGAATAATTATATTAATGATTTTAAATCCTAAAAATAATTTTATTTCATATAAAAGAAATCAGTCCCTCTTCAGTGCAATTATTTAAGTTTTTAAATAGTGGTATTAATGTAAATGACATGCATTTCTCAATGCTATTTTATGTATATATATTTCATATAGTAATGAAGAAATGTTAGATATCTAGAATTTTCTTGTAGCATATACAATATTTTGTTAGAAAATGTAATAGTCCACATATTTGATTTTTATACTAAAATTTAAATCAATTTGTAGAGTTTAATGTCAAATTACTAACAATTAATATGATGTTATCAAATTTATTTAATATTATTTTGTTTTTTTAAAAGAAATATATAATGTAAGAAAAAACAATTATAATATTAATGACCATTTATCATAATGTATAAAATCATTAAATGAATAAAAAGGATTGGTAAAATGCATGATGAAAATATAATATTGCTGTTTACATTAAAAATTTTATGTTTAAAAAAATAGTATCGATTGTAAATAAGGTCAGATAAAAGGGTGGTCACATATCAATGTTTCAAGAAATAACAATATATAAAACTTTTCAATCAACACAAAATTTTTAATACAAATTCAAATAACAAAGTGTAAAAATTTTAAATAATAAATTAGAACAAGATAGTAGAAAAGTTATCACTGCAATTACATTAATAAGTTTTGTGAGTAAATTCATTGTTCTAATTTTTCAAATTATCACATTTTAAGCATATATGATTTCTAGATCATACTGTTAATACATATTTTATTAACATTTTTAATTTTATCATTCAAAACTATTCATGTACCCATCAACTAATTAGAAATAAAATTAACTAATATAAAAATGTTGGACACTGATTCAATTAAGATTTAATTTTAATTGTATGAATAAATCATTTTGAATTTAAAATTTCTCGTAACGGGCTACTGATTTAATTCGATTTAATTTAAAATATAATAACTTCAATATACTTATAAATTGATAAATTGTAATTTGATACTTATGAAATATAAATCTAAAAATTACAGATTTGGAAAAATGTTTTTATTATTTTTTATTTTATGAACTTTAAATCATAACTTACAAAATAATTTACCTCCATTATTTTTAAAGTATTTTTTCATTTACGTCAAAATTATGTTAGTTTCCTTAGAACATAGTGTTTTATTCTATAAAATATTTTAGAAGAAACGATTACTAAAAAATATTTAGAAACAAATATTTTATCGCTATTGTTGTTTCTAGAACATTCCAGATTCCTGGTTCCGGACTTACATTTAACATCCACTGTTATCTCCATCTCCTCGCTTTGTCCAATATCATTCTTGGCCGAGCAGCTGTAGACGCCCGAATCCGTGCGACGGATGGGCCTGAACTCAATATGGTCCTTGATATCATAGATACCGGAATGCCCGGATTTCCTCCAGATGATATTGGCTTTTGGATTCGCGTCGGCTTTGCAACGCAGCGTCAGTGACATATCTTCCACGATTTCTTGCTTTGGTTTCCCTTCCAAGCTTATTTCGGGGGGATCTGGCAACAGAAGAAAAACTTATAAGACCTATATTGTTTGTAAGAATTTTTGCTGTTTTTAAAAAACAAGTATTAAGAAAGATATTTTTATGGTATAAGTAAGAAAAATACCGAAAATGCATAAAATCTAAAAAATTTTGATTCACTGCAAATGTAAAGTGATACATTCAAGTTTTTCATTTCTATTTATTTAGTTATTAATTGTTAGATATAGTATTCTAATAATTTTCCCCCCTACTTATTAGCAGTTTCCTAGATTGTAATTTAAGCACTTTTATAACACACCTTATAAAATTACAATTTAAAATTTTTGATTTTCATGAAAATAATATGATTCATGAGCATAAACTTTTAATGAATTATGTGCAGTAAGTTATTATTATTTTCTAAGTGTGGGTATTTGTGTGACGAACCCTATGTCACAACAAGATCAGAAACTGCTACTCATTTGTCGTCATCCAGCAGGAACCTGTGAACCAAGTCACGGAAGCGAGTAACGTTGTCCGCGCCATACCACCACATACCCGTTTATAGGGTGGACCACCTTCATACATCATCATAGAAGAAATTACAGAGAAACGCAGAGAGAACAGAGAAGGAAAGTAACATCCATGCCTAAACTGGGATTCAAAACTGGTTCCCACAGCTCAGGTGTCTGGAACTATAAACGCTCAGACATCGGTGGGCGTGCAGTAAAGTATATAGTTGTGAAAATATAATTCTTTCATAAATTTCTTTCGCATATACATATTTTAAAAAAATAACATTCAAACAAACCTAATTAGAGTTCAATTCTACAATTTAAAATATTTGAAATAAAATTTACAATTGTTTCAATATTACAAATAGAAATTTAAAAATTTATACTGAAAATTATTTTATTCAATTTTATCCGATATGGTAGAATAAGCAATGACGTCATTAGTTAATATAATGCAGTCAAAGTAATTTTTTATTACTCTAAAATCAACTGCTCATACAAAAAAAAAAGAAAAAAAAACAGTAAGGATAAATATAATACACAAAAATAATTAGTTTGCTTCTGCATTGAAATATTTTTGTTTATATTCAAGGATGATTCTGAGAAATAATAATAAGCAATAATTAAATTTCTGCATAATAAAGGAAGCAATTTTTTATATTGGACAATAGCATATTAGAATTTAAAAATAATCAAAATATTTTATTTTCAATGATTCATTTACTGTGCAATTTCATTCAGAATGTATTTTTTCTGATGTTCAGCTATTTGAAATATTTCACCTTGACAAAAGGTGACACTAATGACCTCTTTTATAAAAGTGAGCCCATATGTGCTTAATAACCCCAAAGTTCTGCACTTATAATTTTTCATAAATCAAACAGAAGAATACAGACTTTGCCAGCCATTTGCTGAAGCATGATTTCATTGTGAAGACATTGCTATAATTACCTACATTTGGTTCAAGAAACACCATTAATGAATAAGACAAATCTTCTCCTAAATGTAGTATAAAACCTGTTATCTTCCGGGAGTATTGATTGGCAGGGTGACCACGTTACCACTCTCATTGGGTTGCTGGGGCTCCTTGGTTTGAGGACGTATCCACATTAATATATGACATCCGATGTCCTTCTCCTGGTGAGGCATGGATGTGCAATGGAGGGTGCCAGTTCAGGTGTATCCTTGTCACCTGACTATGATTCAAAATGACGAGACACTTGGTGATGGGACAGTATTCTAGAATCCGTTAACCTAAATATACAGTCTGGGGCTCACCCCTACCGCTATGTTTGTATATATGTATAAGATGCCATCACCTTCGGCATCTTATACATACATGCATAGCGGTGGGGGTGAGGGACTTAGTGATGACAGAGTATTGCAAGCTGGTTAACCTAAAGGTACAGTCCAGGGCTTGACTGCACCACTATGTAAGTATCTTACGGTAAAAAAACAACAGTTTTTTCATGACAATTAATCTCTTCATTTAAAAATTAAATATTTATTTATAAAATGAGATAAAGTATAATATTTATTGCAAAGAAATGTTGCATAAACTAAGCAGATTTTACTTCTTCATATACATACTCTTAAGAATAAGCAGTTGGGATATAAAAATTCTGCATCGAAATATGGAACCTTTTAATTAACCTGTTACCTCTTCTACTAGTTCGTTAAGCCGAGTGATCCCTGACGCTAAATATACTGAACAAATGCTTATAAAAAGATTGTTTTAATACCAAAATACATTTCTTACACTTAATACTGTTTTTTACTCAATAAAATACGATTTAGAAATAATTCTGGCAAAAAACTAAAATATTTTATGCACAAATAACAGGGTTTTTTTTTTGAAGCATCTAAAAAAAAATCTAAATTTATTTTTTGCTTATAAAATGATACGAGTTCTTCTTTCTTTACTCTCTTTCAATACGCTTAAAATTTAATTCCTAAATTTTGCTAAGAAATACTATAAACCACAGATTGATCGTTTAAAAAATGTCAAAAAGATTATTTTGGCGCTTAGCATTCCTTTCATTATTTTTAATAATTATAATATATTAATTAATTTAAAATTTAATCTATATTTTAATTCTTTTACACACTTTCTTCGCCTGAATTTTACCTGAAAAAATCAATAAATATATTTGAATTGAATTATTCTTATTCATAAGAATTTATTTGTTTTAAGTGTACACATTTTATTAATTTGCTTAACTTATTGCTTACTCTTACTACATATATCTGCAATGCAATAGAAGAAAGTATACAGAAAGTATAGTGGACACCCTCTATATATATATATATATATATATATATATATATATATATATATATATATATATATATATATATATATATGTATGTATACAGGGTGTTCAATGAAGTCCCTTGCCAAGCTCTTAACTTCGGAGCGGTTGCTGCTATATTCATAAAAGTGGTGTGTAGGTATAGTAAAGCAGTCATGCGCTATTGAATAAGACAGATTACAGCGATACCTGGTTAGCGGAGTTAGCATTCCTATCTCAAAAACGAAACAAGATAGAGAGAAAAGTGATTTACAAAGTTGTCGAGCATCCTCGATTTAGTACGAAAAGATACATCGTAGACATTAACGTGAAGAATACAATGGTTAAAACACGCATTTATTGTTTCGTGCTGTGACGTCACAAAACGATATAATAAAGAAAAAACGAAATAATTATTACGATATACTTTATTTAAGATGTTCAAACTTCTCACCGTCAGCTGCAATGCACATTTGATCCTCGCTTGAAGATTACGATGCACACGTTGGAGCATATAGCGTGACACGTTGGAACACGTGACCATAATGCGTCGTTTAAGGTCCTGCAAATTTTGTGGAGGGGTCGCATACACCTGCTGTTTCAAGTATCCCCCCAGGAAAAAGTCCAGTGGAGTCAGATCAGGAGCGTGTGGAGGCCACTCTTCAAAACCGCCATACCCTAGTATTTGGTTGCCAAATTTCTTGACGAGGTACTGCTTCACTGGAGATGTCTTGTGAGCAGGTGCGCCGTTATGTTGAAACCATAGATTTTTTAAGAAAACAACGGCAGGTTCTCACTAAATCGGGTAATATATTCTGTAGCAATCGTAAATATTATGCACACGTTAGCGTGCCATTGTAGAATATTGGGCCTATCAGCTTGTTATTATAAATTGCACACCAAACGTTAATAGCATACCGCATTTGATGTTGAACGTCGACGAAACATTTAGGATTTTCCAGGGCCCAGTAACGGGTGTTTTGCCTATTGTACATACCATTCCGTAAAAAGCATACCTCAGCCGTCCATATTATATCTGCCAAGAATGTTGGCTGGACCTGTATCTGATTCATGACGAAGTTGCACCATGCATAGCGTCGTTCGGCATCCCCGTCCAATAAAACCTGTTCAGGCGTTTTTCGATTTGGATGTGCACCTGATTCGCTTAGGATTTTCGAAACCTGACTTTTGGAGAGACCACAGAGTTGACTGATCTCTCTTATAATGCATTTCGGATATGCGATTGCATATCTAATTCCTCATCTGGTTGAACTTGCCGTCCTACCTCAGCTGGTCTGCCAGATCGAGGTTTACTAGTAATGCAACCTGTCTCCCTTAAACGTTTTACAACAGTTAGGATGGTTTGATGAGAAAGATGTGGTCCTGCAGGGAAACGTTGGTGGTACAACCTTGCTGCTGATCGTGCCTTGCGTCGACATTCACCGTACAGTAAAACGATCTCACAATATTCAACTTTGGAATACTCAGCCATGATCATGAACATTAACATACTAAAGCTCCAAGAAGATGACTCGTTTATAGCTGTCTCAGGTTAACAAGCGTGACGTTTCTTGCGAATTTTTATGCTGCATTCAAAATGTTGGAATTATTTTTAATACTTCCGTTCTTCCCATTTCTAAATAAAAATGAAAAATTTAAGTACGAAAACGATTTTTTGTTTTTTTAACTATGCACACGTACAATGTGCTACGTCACAGCGCGAAACAACAAATGCGCGTTTTAACCGTTGTATTCTTCATATTCATGCCTACAAGGTATCGTTTCGTACTAAATCGAGGATGCTCTACAACTTTGTAAATCACTTTTTCTCTCTATCTCGTTCCGTTTTCGAGACAGGAATGCTAACTCCGCTGTTTTCCACCAGGTGACGCTGTAGTATGTTTTATTTAGTAGCGCATGGCTGCTTTAATATACCTAGATACCACTTTTATGAATATAGCAGCAGCCATTCCAAAGTTAAGAGTGTGGCAAGGGACTTTAGTGCACACCCCTGTATATATATATATATATATATATATATATATATATATATATATATATATATATATATATATGTACAGAAATTTCTCTGTATTCTTTCTTCTATTGCAGATATATATAGATTATAGCCAAGAGAAGCATTGTATATCAAACAAATCCATTTTTCGACTTTCGTAACCTTATATCCCGCTGCTTGAAATTATCATTGTACTCAAAGAGATAAGTATTAGTTGAAACTATTTCACATTATAGTGATTTATACAAATTATTAACTGCTGAGGAATCTTTTTTATAATTTTAAATTAAGTATTTTACATTAAAATATTGTTTGAATATATGAAAAGAATTTTAATTTTATTTAATTAATAAGTCAAGTTATATTTCTTAGTTTCTGTATGCAAAATAGTTTTCCGTAAATTATGTAATCAAATCAATTAATTACGCTTCTTATGTGAAGGAGACTATATAGAATTTTTTTCGAAGATAAAATATTCTTCAATATGTATTGAAGCTTTTTTTTAGCAATTAATATGCATAAAAGAGAAAATTTTATCTTTTCCTTTTCATTACATATATATATTATACGCATTTGTATTCGTTATTTGTGTAAGCTCAAGATATAAATTTAAAATAAATTTCTTAAGATTATTGTATGTATGAATCTAATATTCATTAAAATAAGCAAATGTCTGAAATTTATTAAATATTTATTCATTTGACTTATATTCAAATTATAATAATATTATACCCATCTATCATCGATTTCTGAGCAAAAATCCCGATTCAAGTCTCTTAAAAAAAGAAAAGCTATATACATGTTTAGCTCATACAAGTTTTATAATTGTAAGTGATGGAGGGAAAAACATTGAAGAAGTTAGTACTAAGCATGGAATATCTTTTAACCATCACTCCCATTGTATCTTACGTGTTCAGTTTGTGCACGAGTGGTGATGTCACACGTAGATCACTCGGCACGTTAACATCCTGGAAACTAATTGTGGAATAGTTGTTCGGCCACAAAAAAGAGTTATTTCTATCAATGAGGTACTCATGCAAGCCAGGATGAAAAATGCTTTCTTTCTGGTCAGATAATGATCGCGTGGGAGGTTTTTCCAATGATTATTCTATTTGGATCAATAAAACGGAAAGATTAATTGTTGATATAGCCTTGGTAGACTACGGTTTTATTAGTATTTTGATGTACAATCTAGATATTGTTTAAATGTACAAAAGTTATATTATTTTGAAGGATAATTTAATTATTAGAATTATAATGATGATTTTTTTGCTATAGTGGAAAATACTAGATTGTACATAAAAATATTTTTAATATAATAATTTGTACAATTAATTAAGATATATGGAAGATATATTTATTTAATTATGTATATGTTAACTACAATATTGAAAGTTACAATTGTAGTAAGTTGTACATTGTGTAAAGTGTAAAATATCGGGAAGTTTTATTTATTAAAAAATTGAAGTAATTTTTTTTATCTCTTTTCAAATCAAAAAATGACTAAAATGTTATGTTTTTTGTAGTAATAGAAATAAGAAATAAATATTTTATTTAAAAATTATTTAATTTATGTTACGTGGAATGCTTTCCAAAAATTTGTCTTGTGATTTTACAACGAAAGTACCAAAATAAACCAAAGCGAAAGATTTAACTGTTTTACTGTACAGAGCTATATTTCTTCAATAAATATTTTCCAAATAATTAGTTAGAACACCAAGCGGTATAAATAAATAACTCATTATCTTCTTATTCCTAAATGAAACCTTTGTTATATATTTTAAATAAAACAATCTACGTGATTTCAATATTTTGGAATAAAGATAATTTAAATCACGTAAATTTTGCTGGCCTCAATGACCACTTATTGCAATATGTTTTATTTAATTAAAAAATGAATTACATTTATTAGATTCCTTTCTTCCGATTATTTTACACTTCAATTTATTGAAATTTAGATTAAATTTATGTGTTTTTCTTAGGTTTCTTTTAAAATGAAAAATTTAAATTCAGTTGAATATTTTTCAAAAGTTTATAACACTTAAAAATAAGAATTTGAGAAATATTATATTTCTCTTAAAATTATGTGAATTATAATTATTATTCCATATTAACATTATTTTCCGACTGATTTTATCGTGATAATTAAAAGAGTGCTTTGAACCAATAACTTTGATAGTTATAATTCTTTGACTTTAATATTATTAAATAAAATATCCTTTTTTTATTAAATGTCTATAGTTATGCAGTTGCTTTTAAAATCAATATATGGGAACTATGGAACATAATCTACGCTGAAATATGATATGTCTAATTTCTATTTAATAATCTTTTTATTTATTATTATTATTTTTTTTTTTAATTTTTTTTTTTACCTTTACAATATCAATGATATTTTACTGAAATATTTTCATGTCATTTTCAGAAAGCATCAACTTAAATCGCTCATTTAATATCTAAATAATTTTACAAGTTAAGATGCAAAGTTCTCATACATCATTTAATATAAATCCTTTAAGAATTTTAAAATAGTATAACTAAATTACTCTTTATCATTCAAGAAAGGAAGAAAAAAATCCTATTGAATTAAAGTTGCAAAAAGTATGATGGAAAATCATTATCTCAATAACCTTATATGCAAATTATCCAATAACAAAGTAAGGCTGCCATCTGAAAAAATAAAATAACTAAAATTAACCAATAGCTTTCAGTCTTGCTTTTGAGTAGAAAAAAAGTATTAAATTAATCTAAAAAATGGAAATTTAAGTATTTTTTATGAACTTATACATTAATTTTGTCCCCTCCCTACCCAAAAAAGCTTTACTTTCATCCCCCTGATGATGGGCTGGGCTGGTGGGGAGTGTCTGAATAGTCACCCCTGCTGTGGTTGACCGCGGTCGCAGTGAAAGGGTACCCGCAGAGAATTTTATGCTTCGTCTACCACAACGGAATAGAGTAAGAAAAAAGATAAATGATTTATGATGATTTAGTTTTTTTTATCCTTATTTTTTCACTTTGTATTATCCCTGTCGTTAGTCACTAAAGAAGTATATTAAATAGATAAAAAAAAAATGGCCGAAAAAGAGATTCACTTTTGTAGGTAAGAAGATTTACCCCTTACATTATTCATCCTTTCAGATGGAATTATTGGGAGAATAATGCTCTCCCTTCCCCCATCTCCCCTGGTGTTGGAAGTGCATGTTACAAAGGAAAGCAATTGTAACAAAGTTATTAATGTTTAATCCAAATTGCGTCAGACTGCTTTGCAGGAAAGGATAACAAATGTATATTTATTTGAAACACCTCCCAGTTTCTTATTCAACAATATAAATGTGGAAATGCTTAAAACTTTCTATAAAGTAGTCGATAATAATAAATATCATTATATGATTGTATTATATGCTGTTTAAATAGTTTAATATTTTAAAATATAATTCAAGGATTTATTTATTTAATGTGGTCTTTAATGAGCAAAAGAATATCAAAAGTATAAAAGGTGTCTCCAATGTTATTTTAACGAAAACTTTTAATTTCTTGGTTTGGAAGTAGTATTTTTAAATGCCAGTTTTTGCTTCATATTTATAATATAAAAATAACATTTCATGTTTTTTAGGAGAGAACCATTGTTTCATTTTAATAATAAAATAACTAATAAATATTCGCGATGATTATTTCTGATAAAAAATGATAGGTTAAAACACAAGCACGCTTATAAATATAATATGTAAAAATAGGTACGTTTACTGAGTGGAATTTTAATATAATATGAATGGCTTTTCTAAATTCCTCATGAGTCATATTATAATAGGATTTTTATCAAGATACTTATCATTAATATTGGGTTTAATATGTAAATAATGGAAATTTTCTGACCAACAAATGATAATCTCTAAATGAATTGCTGTCAATAAGGTTGAAATTCTTTGAGTTAACTCTAAAATAGTATTACAAACAGTATCCACAGCACACTTCTTCACCCATTCATTGTGATATTTCATATTTCGGCAGTACAAGGTCTGTAAGTAATGGCCACTTGTGTGAGAGCATAATTATAAATATATAGATGTGCCAATTTTTCCTTGATAATATGCCTTCGTAATTCAGAAATTAAGATCAAGAAATAGGCTCTGAGATTTTGTCTGCTACTTCTAGATCAATCATTTTACTTGAAAGACATAATGATTACACGACAAGCTTAGCATGCCCCACAAGATATCAATGAACGCGATAGATCTTTGAGCTTTTAGGATATACAATTCTTTATATTTCTGTAATAAGAGAAGTTTATCTTATTCGAACCACTACAGCACAAAACCTGATTTCAAAACAGTAAAGGAAAAATTATAAAAAAAGTGATTACTCAATTTTCTGTAGTTAGAATTTAGTGAAACTTACCCAAAGCATACAATAAACAGTTAAGTATGAAGAAGCATTATATATATATATAATGAGCAAATAGCATGTGTCAGTTTGAAGCAAGCATATGAAATGTAGGACATCATTTTGAGACCAGAGAGTGGCTATAAATTAATTATATGATCTGTTAGTGCGGATAAATGTGTGAACCCTTTCTCTTATAATAAAATTGTAGGCATTCCAAAAAATGCTTAGATTGATAGCCGCTGAAATCTTCGTATAGTATCCCAGTTAATATAAAATATCACAGTCTGTGAGATGCGGTATGAATATTAAAGTAGTCACTATACAATCTAAAGAATTGCGTGTTCAAGACAAGAGATTCCACGATGTAAGTACAGTACTATTACGTAATATACCCTTTATCAAGAAATTATCACCTATTTCTAAAGCAGGAAAATGTGCACAAGGAGCAATTAAAAATCATCTAAGCATATGAATACCCATTGATCTACAAAAGTCAGAAGGTTTGTTCTACCTCTTAAAGAGATATCACTATAAGCACCTGCCATGGCTGATCCATGTAAATATCTTTCATGGATGCATTATAAATGGTAACGGGTTCCAGATTTCATGTTCATTTAAGATGTTACTGTGAAAATTCAACTGTTTCGGAAATAAATTTAGAGCGAATAGACGCATGCATTCTGTAATATTTATGTAGTTTATTGAAATTAACAGAATAAATTATACGAGCCTTTTTAATGACTTCCTCTAATTAACGCGAAGCGAAGGCAAGCGCATGTAAAATTGAAGGACTTTTTATCTATATGGCATACTTACAGAAATTCTCATTCCTTTCAATTTTTAAATAAAAGCGAATGCAAAATTCATTACTTTGTATAATAGCAAAAAAATTTTAATGCAATATGTGTTACAAATCGGTAACATTAGATTTTAATAGTCAATATACAACACTAAATCGCTAAATATAAGTTGAGATATAGCTGTAAATAGGGTAAAATAACTTTTAACAAATGAATGGAATTTAACCCTAAAACAACTTTCTGCATTGGTTTTACTTCAATGAAGAAAGAGCAGACAAAAATTTTATTCCCATTGTATTCAGAACATCTTTTTATATTATTAAAAATTATATTATTGAATTTTAAATTCAAATAATTATCGTCATTTTAGGAAAGAAAAAGAAATTAACATAAATATTTGTTCACAATATTTTTATTTTCTGATTCATGACAACTCAATTGTTAATTAGCATTTTTTACATTTACAAGATCGTTTAGCTAAACCGTTGATATGGCTTTGTGTTTTCATTATGAAAAATACATTTTTTTTCAAATGATGCGGAAAAGGAATTATTTAAAATCCAATCTAATTCTCATTGTCAATCTTAAATTTTTAAAGGTTTGAAAATTAATGAAAATTAAATAATAAATTAGAAGTTTTCATTAAAAGTTAAGTGAACATAAGAATAAATAAAATGATGTCTAAGTATAAGTTACATTAGATACGTAAGAGAGTTATTTTATTGGAACTTCAATGACTATTAAAAAAATAAATCAGTACATGTGTGCGATTTTAACATCGCAAAATGAGCAGCCTAATGCCATGTAAGGGTGTTTGATATACACAGTGTTATTTGCCTTCCGGGAGGACTTTTCATTGTATAAATATGATATATCCCCCAAGAGAAATCTCACCATAGCTGTCATCCTTTGTTTTGATTATAGTGTTGCCAAGTTGAGTTTATATTACTTTTTGGATTTTTTTATTGTCAAGTTTGATATTTCTCCTGTTTTACATCATTTTTGCATTATATATATATATATATATATATATATATATATATATATATATATATATATATATTTTAGGTGTCAAGAAGATTCAAATTGCATGCTGATGGAAAAATATCGCTAAGTTCACCAAAGTGGGGGGTATACCCTACTTGCTCCCTTTTCAAACATTTTCAAGCTAGTGGACAGTATTCATGTGCCACTAAGGAAGAAGTCCTTTTAACCGCTAAGCACATAAACCGCACACGTGCATTGTGAAAGTGAAAGCCCGATATCCACCTATCGTTGTTTCACAGGGATTGCGATCTAGCCCGTAACCTTAATCAGTCAAGACCACTGTTCTCTTACTAGGCCATAGTAAACCATCGCATAAATATGGTTTGCAAATGTTTGTATATGATTTTGATTTGTATATATTATTAAAAACCAGCTGTTTCTCCAAATTATAGTTGTATACAAGCTCAGCTACGAATATGGAGCATTGTAAATTTAATATCTTCCTCAAAAATTCAATTTATAGCTAAAGTTACATGTCCCCATTAAAGACAATTCATTTTATCTCAAGAGATTAGAGCTTTCTGACTACTTTTTATTGTTCAATTTCAAAAAGCCAAATACTTTAAAATTCATTGCAATCATAACCAAACTTAATTATTCAAAATAATTAAATATTTTTATATTTTTGATATAACGTTCAGTCAATTTTCTTAAGAGAAATAATTTTTTAAACTAATTAATAGAAACACAGTTTGAATTTTAGAGTCTAAGTAAGTTTAGCAGCTTTATTTGTTTTTGTTTATTTTAAAATTTATCGGTTTCTATTATTTTAATTTTACTATTTGTCAAAAGGTTGCTAAAAATGCTCTTAAACGATTTGTTAAAATGTTCTTAAAAGAGTTGCTAAAAAGTTTCCTTTTTAATAATACTGAATTTAAATTTTGTTCAGAAAAATCGTTGTGGGTTCCTTTTATATTAGAAAGATTATTAAGGACACACATTTCTGAATTCCATAAATCCAGAAACACACTTACAGAGGATCTCCAGCTGCACCGTGATGTCCTTGGCTTTTGTGTCGTAGGCATCGTGGATGGCGACACATTTCAGCAGTTTGTGATTGTCTTCTTTTGTGAAGGTCATGTCAAGGGCGCTGACAGCCTGCCACGTTTTGCGCTTCTCCACGTCACGGATATTGGTCTGGTTGACATTGGTGGTGATCTCAACTCCGTTGATGAACCACTTGAGGGTGGCGGGGGGATTGCCCTTGCGAGCGAGGCAGTGCAAGCGCTTGGGCTCGTTGGCTCTGGCCGTGAAGGGGTCGCCCTGCACTATTTGTATAGTGGTGTCTTCAATTATGGGTGGATAAGGGGCCTCTATAAGAGAAAAAAAAAGTTACAGACATCAAAAACATGCATTTATTTTTTAAGTAACAATAATTTCAACTAATTAACTAATACATTTTCATAAGAGTAGTTAAATTTGTTGTGAAAACAATTCATAATACAATAAATATATCATCATATTTTGTTTAAATAATATTCGTTTTCTTTTAATATACTTCTTAAATTATCTATAGATAGGAATAAATCAGTAAAGAATAACGTGGTTGAAAAGTCAAATAATTGGATTATAAGTGGAATATGATATATTGTTTTTCTTGACTATTATTATAAAAAATTTACGATCAATTTCTCAGTTTGTGATGAAAAAAATTTATATTGAAACAATTTTAAATAATTATAAAAATGTGAAGAATGAATCTTTAAAAAAGAGTATCCTTTAAAAAAGACTTTTAACAATGTTCAAATTCAACGTTATTGATATAAAAATTTAATTATTTTTTTAAATAAATTAATATAAAAATTTTAAGAAATTATTGCTATAGTCAGATGTTTGAATACATTATTAAATTAATTGAAATTCACTGAATTATTCTTCATTGATAAATAAAAAGCAAAAAATGCTTATCCTTTAAGAAGATAATTTCACTTAAATAAAAATTAAAAATATCTGTGAATGCAAACACACACACTTGACATATAATTAATATTAAAAATTATTATCTTTTTAATCATTAACTCTTAAGTTGAATTATTAATTTATTAATATTAATTAAGAAACTATACATTATTTTATCACCTACAAACTATTCATTAATCACACACGCACACACACACACACACACACACACACACACACACACACACACACACACACACACACATATATATATATATATATATTATTGTAAAATTTACATGAATATATTTATTGCAATAAAATAAAATAAAAATGGGTGAAGTTCACAGCATATGTGATGTTTAGTTTTATATAAATATTTCTTCAATAAAATGTATTCATTCATTACAAAGAAAGGGAAAATATCATAAACTTTTAAGCGGAAAAATCAATTTCTTGATGCAGTAGATTGTTACGCTAATTCAAAAATAATTTAGTGTAATACAAATGCTGGTATAATAAATGAAGAAGAAAACTGTGCATCGCACAGAGTTCATCTGAAGGTTAACAGGGAAGTAATCCACCTGTATCGTTACAATGATTAAATATGTATTTACATTTTTCATAGACCTAGAACGATAATGATGGAGAACAAGTAAAAAGCATTTTCATTCAAAATAATTAAATATGTATTGGGAACTTGTTTGCTAAAATTCGTACTTTATAAAATCTATCTTTTAAAATGCTTTCTCATTTTTGAGAACAAAAATAAATTTTCTCCCTTTGTAAGAGGTTTAATGAAAAATGGCAAACGCCTTTGAAATTTTTAATGTCATTTAAAATAATAAAAAAAAAGTTTAATTGATCATTCACCATCTTAACTTTTATTGAAATTAAAAAGTAAATATTTAATAAAGCGTGATCATCAAAATGAATTTTAAAGTGCTTTCAATTTAGAGTAGTTTCCCTAATTCGCCTAGGGATAGTTTACAAGAGTTTAGGAAATAATAGGTTGCAAATTAATTTAAATTAAGTGTTTCCATTAGGGAATAAAATATAATTTGCTCACAAGTCTTTTTTTTAATTTTTGTCTTTGCTTTTTCAAACAGCTTTTTAAATAAACTAAGTTTTAATTAAAATTATAATTAATGTATAGAAACAATCCTAGAATAGATTTATCTCTTACCGAAAAATGTAGTATATAATTTAATAACTAAATATATTTTTCATGTCATAAAATGAAAGCTTTTGAAGAAAATAACATAACTAGTAAATTCCTAACTAGTAAAAAAACAAAAACAAATACATTTAAACAAATTTTATTTATTTAGGCTTTGTTTTGTGACCGATAAAAAGAAAGTATATTACTCTGCTGTGACATTTGCAAATATATAGTTTTTAATACTGTATAATAAATTTATTTTAAATCATAAAACAAATTCCTTAATATGCTAAGGAAACTAAATAGAAAAATATGATTTAAAGATTTATAATTATTTAACAAAAAATTACATTGAATATATTACCCTATGTCTTAAATTTTATCAGGTTGTTATTGTTATTACTCATGACACTTGGACAAGCCAAACTCGCTATGCCGTTGGCTATGCGAATTTAAGTCAGTAAGGTGGGTCATTCGCTTAAACAGATCACTACAATGGTGAATGTATAACTTTACTCTAAACTATTCCGATAGATTGCACCACCAGCGAATTTACTTCCTTAATTTTTACATTGATCTGGAGCGGAAGGAAATTTTCTCCAGACCATTACACAAATGATAAATGCTCAACGACGGACCACAGGACTTTCGATTCCACAAATTTAAGAAGGAAGTATATCGTATGCATTCAGAAGGTCCTTGACGGCATTGGGATTTGATCCTCACCTTTCCAAATGGAAGACTTATGGCCTAGCCCCTCGGATACCACGACTCTCATTTTATAATTATATTCATAACATGAAAAACATATCGTTATTAAATACAATTATAAATTCATCAAATAAATACAAATCCACAAAATTTTGAAATAATTCTTGAAAAATGTACTAATTACAATGGATTGATTTCGTTACTCTTGGGCAAAAATTATTTTCTTTTATTTATTAGCGTAAAAGCAATATACGCGTCATTACTATGAAACCTTTATTTTAACCCTGAATTATACATCCTCTGCTGAGATAATGATGAATAATAATAATCACCGATAAATATATGTACTGAACTTATAAACTCATTGAAATACTGATTTTCTTAAAGGAGTTCATAAATTATCAAAGTAAAAAATGACAATACTTGAAGTTAAAGAGGATTCTCTCTCTCTAATTTTAAGAGACAGAAATTAAAATTGTAAACTAAAGATGCAAACTAAACGAATTTCTTATTATATATTATCTACCGTGGAGAATTCATCAGCTCCAATTGTTTTATCACTTCTCAACTTTTAAATAAAGTTGCGAAGTGATGTTTACTTAGTTAAATAAAACGTTGGCTCTTGGCCAACGTTTGTTGAAGAACTTCACCTGGATGTCGGTATTGGGCGTTTGCTTTTGCCCATGCTTGCATTGCGTGAATACAATAGTCCTATTGTTTGATCTATCGTATGTTGATTTCTCAACATCATTTCCCAGCAATGAATGCACTTGATTGCTAAAAAAGAAAATAGTGTTACGTTGAATAAGTTTAACAATATGCTGCTGCTTGAAAGCGAAATATGTAGTGATGATTTGGTGGAATTTAGGTACAGGAAATCATTTTTCTGAAAATAATTCTATAAAATAGATTGTGAAAAGGGTGAGCATTTGCTGAAGTTTGATTCTGATTGGATGACTGAGCACTGAAATAATGATGTTGTTTGAAAGCTTAGTACACGATGATTATATGGAAAATTCTCAGTACACTGGAAATGGTTCTCCTAAAAATAATCATATGAAAGAGATAGTGAAAATGATAAAGAATTATTTAAATATTCAGAATAATTATTTATTTCATATATCTAATTTAAACTAACCGATATATGGGGAATTACCCTCTTAGAAAGAATGTATAACCATAGTTTTCAATTACTTAAATGTGAAATAGTTTTATAGATAGTAACACTTCTCCAAGATATACTATTACTATTCGCATGAATTTTAGAAGAAAAATCAAAAAGTAAGCTAAATTTTAAAAAAAAAAAAACATCCAGTGCGGGGAATAATTTCTATTTTCATGGTATTTCCGGATAAACACAATTGACTTTCTGGCTGCTAAGACATATATGATGCTGGAGTACACATCTGTGCTCAAATGTACATACGATACAGTTAATTCCACATCATTTAAATGAGAAATTCCAGGACTTGGATATACTTGATAAGGACTTATACGAAGTTTTATTTTCTGTAAAAAATCCGCAGATGAGGGAATTTATTTTAAGATAGAATAAAATCTAACTTTATGTAAGTAGTAATGGAAATAAAGAATTAGTAAATCTGGAATTCCCTAATATATACATCAGTGATTCCATGATCTGCCTAAATCTCTCTGAACTTTTATTACTACAAAACTTTACTAGACAAAGTATATTGCCATGTTATGGAGAAGGTTTATAGCTTACCACATATAGCAGTTACGTTATATCCAAATAAAAATAATAATTGAAAGCGAAATAATGAAGAGCAAATTGAATAAAAAAATTACCTCAAGAGAAGACTAGAGAAATAAAAAGCCATAAAATACTTATTATCAATTAAATATAATAACTGTGAAGGAAAAAAGGCATAAATATATACGCTATATCATCCCAACGGATTTCTCGCCAAATTTGCCGCCCTTTGTTTTGATTATAGAGTTACCGATTCTCTCGATTGGTGTTGTCAATTTGAATTTTTGTTGCATTTCTTAATTACTTTGTTGCCAGATATGTTTTTTTTATCGACTTTAAAACCCTTTTTGACTCATATATACCATTTTTTTTCTTAAGACAAAGTGTGTAAAAGACAAAGACTGATTAGAATTGCTTGGTGATGAAAAAGTCTCCAATATTACCAATAAGAGATATATCCTACAAGTTCCAGAAAAATGGAAAATATGTAGCTCAATGTCTAAAATCTCTTCAACTGAAATGCAGGATGTTATAAATAAAAAAAAGATCTTATGTTTAAGCCTAAATGAAAAATTTTCTACAGTGACGTCGGGAGTTATGTTAATAAAATTGAAAACCACTCAGATGTAACACTCATTTAGAAAATTTTATTATGCTAGAATTTTTCACTGCGTTAAGAAATCTTTAGATTAATTAAAAAACTAGAAAAACATTTGATATCTGTCTAATGTTAATAATATTATTACAATGTCTGTATTTTTGATAGATATTTTAAAATGTATTTACTTGCAAGAACTATACATTGAATCAATGATATATTAAAATTATTAATTAAACAATTGACCATACTACACAAGGTTTTTCTTCAGGTTGAATATTGATAAATATGGAAATTTGAAACTAAATTATGCATATAGCATACAAAACACCCAAATTTATGTTATTATTTACGTAAGTAATAATTAGATAAATTTGGGTAATGTATGAGTAATGTTTTATTTAAATATATAATTAGTCTTTAAAAATATTATTTCCTATATTTATTTGTTTTTCTATGAAGATATTTTACGCAAAACTGATTTTTTTTTCTATCTACAGTATGGGAGATTTAGTTTTTTTTCCTTTTAAAGCAAGAAATTCACTTTATCTTTTCCTTTTTCTTACATGTTTTATACAAGCTCACAACGACTTATCTCTTAAATTCCCTATGATACCAGCACACTCACGCGAAACGCGAGATACAAATTTTTCTCGACACTTGACAATTTTTCCTACGTATCTCCGTGGAGAACGATAATGTAATACGCTATCGATCCATAAGCTGCAAAATATGCGCAAGAAAAAAAGTCCAAAATATCTTATACTTATGCCGGGTAAGTTATTCAAAATGCACAACTTACGCATTCCAATATCATATCAAATAAGAATTTTTGTATTCTTATCTTCTTATAGCCGATCCACTTGTAATATATTTCGCCTTCCTAAGACACAATATTTAGAAGATTCTATAAAAAGGTTATTGAGCTGCATTTTTTACTTATAAGCAGGATATATAAATATAGTCTATATATTTGAGATAACAAAATGATGTTTTAAGGGACAAAACTGATTTACCTTTAAATTGAGTCTCTTATGACATCAAAAACTTTGATGAATTTTTAATATGCTTTATAAAAAATAATTTTCAGTTTCTTCGAAAACAATGTGATTTTTATTGATGGAAGATATTTTGATTAATTTCAAAAAAATATTACAGGCTTCATATTTAATCATTAGGAAATCAGGTTTAATAAATTACTATTTAAAATAATCACAGAACTTTATTCACTTGTAATAAGCACTTTAAGAGAAAAATGGTATTTCTCTTAAAATATTTTACAATACCTATTAAATTTGGAGATCTGATACAGCAAATACTTATCATAATTATTTTAGCAAATTAAAAAAAAAATATGTTCTCCACAATATGAAATACTTGGATTCAAATCTTGTGTTGTCCTTTTTATAATTTGAAATACATAATAACCAACTAAAATATAAAATAAAAGAAATAAAATACATTGTATAAAAATGATTGTTTGGATTGATATTTTTCTATAAGGATTTTAATACAATTAACTAATAAAATGAGAGTAATTTTAATTTTATAAAGAACAAATATTCTTTTTCAAATGCCACATTGCTTATTAAGTGTTTAAAAATATATAATCACAAGATAATGTAGATATTTTCAACAGAAATGTGTATGTTGCCTTTCTCGTATATTAATATTTTTCTTAATTTGAAATATTGTATTTATCCTGATTCATCGAACAGTCTTTAGCTAAGCTGTGTATCACTTTTAAAAGATCAATTAATCTAAGAACTTAGGTCAGGTAACTACAAAAGAAAATCGTGATTCTCATTATTTGTTAATATACTTTGATCCCACATCAACTAAGCTATTGTGATCGTAAAACCCCTAATCTTCAATCAAACTCAATAACTTTCAAGAGTTTATTTCAATTACGAAACAAGGTATAACATCTAGATGGAAACAGATATCTTCCATTGTGTTTACTGACATCGTTTCAACCGGAATCATTTAAGGAGAATTTAGCTGATAGAGTCTAATATTCTGTAGGTACATTTGTTCTAAAAATAATTTGATTCAGTTTTGTTTTTTTACAGTCACATATCTAGGTGTTAATACCTACTCCACTTTTCTGCTGATAGAGTTTGATCATGAATCAGTTGAGAACAATCGGGTTGGTGGAACATAAACGTGTAATTTACATCATATTTTATCTCGGACTATTTCTTACCAAAGTACATGTGGAGAGAAAAAATTCACCTTAAATATAGTGTTGATTCACAGAGGAGGTGAGAGATAATTACTCATATATATTGTAAGGCAACTGATCATCCACCATGCATTATCATACATGTGTCGCAAGGAAGAAATACTCTAAAGACATAAGCAAACACTCCTACGAAAAATATGTCTAAAATCTAAAAATCATTCGATATCCAGTTTCAGTATCAGACAATGGTAAACTCAGACTTTTTTGTAGTAGAATGTAAAGATTTCGGTATCAGATACTTCTTAACAAAGGGGAAAAACTTTTCTCTACTTTCTGGATTCATGTCCGCTGAGTAGATGTTTAGAATTGTATCCTGTTTTTATCTCATACTATTGAGGAAAACGAGAAACAAAACAGCTGGTAATCGGTTAACGAACATAAGCTGTATAAAATAATGTAGACTAACCGAATTATTCATTAACTGATCATCGATTTAATATAGATAGTTTTGTGAAATAGATTAATTCATTCTGAAGACCCTAAAAATTTAACTAAAAATATGATGTACAATTTCTATATAAGTTCATTAAAAATAATACATATATATAATCTTACTTATTAATCAAATCTTTTCATTTTTTGTTTATAGGGCTTTAAAGAATATAATCAATGCCAATTGATTTTCTCTCTTCTTTATGATTTTCTTTTAGTGATTAATAGCATTGTTGTTTTAATGATCCCTAATTACAGATATCATCTAGGTTTGATGCCATTTTAATACCATTGCTCGGACATATTCCCACTTCTTCAACGAATAAACAGGTTAGGAGTGCCGAAAATGAAATCACTTTTGGTTTTAAATTAAATCAAAACCGGTACTAAAGATCTAATTTATCTATAAATATTCAATTGAGATTTTTTTTCCGGTGTAGAACTTTGAATTTTAATAAACAAACGACATAATTCAAATTATTTTTGGTTAGTTGAGTGTTTCAACACGGCACATAATGCTCAGACAACCAAGAAGTGTTCATCAGAATTCGTTCTAGATCATAATTTAATTACGTGTTCATTGTCTGAACACAAAAACCTTTCCTGAAAGTGTTCATTGTCTGATCTGCTTGCGGACCGAAGTGTTTGTCAATCAATCACCCACTGGATATAGAAATTCATTTCAGAAGATAAAAGAAGCCAACCAATAAAACAAATTATGAAAGTTTATGTCTGCTTTATTATATGATGTACAATATCTAACGTTTATCAAGGGCTAGGATGGAAACTGCCATAGATGTTATCGTTTGTTCTTCAATTGAAAAAGCAAATGTTATTTGAAAAAAAAATCCAAAGGTGTAAAAAAGAAATAAATATTTTGTGCTCCATACACTGTAAATAATAAATTTCCCCACACAAAGATTGAAAATAATAGAAAAATTCCTAAAATAATTTAGAAAATTAAAGAAAATATATTAACTTTCTTAATGTTTTCTGCAAGGCTCTGTATAGTAAATATGTATATTGGAACATTTTTTGCAATTCCTTAAAATTTCCTACATTGTAAGAAAGGATCTGATTTTCTCTTTGTCGCTTTACGGTTCCTTTCAGCCTAAAAGAATGAAACTCGATGAAAGTTACTCCGTAAAGAAGCAGAAACAATAAAGAAGTAATGATCACTCTTTTATTGCTCAAGCAATAAAAATGGTCTTAAAAGCTCTCTACTTTTCTCCTTCAGAGTAAACTGATATCTTGGCATTATCTGATTTTTAAGTATATACTTAATACTATTTTTCTAATGCGATGATTATTTAACTATTAATACAAATATGTTCTATTGTAGCCAGAAACAAATATATTTTATTATTTCAGAGCATCAAAATAGTTGTTTCCTAGAAAGTTTATTTGAATGAAAATAAAATAAAAAAAACTGTAAAAACATCAATTTAAAATGTAATTTACGAAAAATAATACTTATGTATGAAGTTAGGAGAATGCCAGATTAGCACAAATTTGTGTATGTGTTCTAGCTTTCGTTCAATATAAAATTTATATTAAGGATCAAAATTTAAATTTCAGACGTTTTGATTTTGATGATAAATTTGAAGTATCTGTTAACACTCTATTTCTAATAAGCTGCAAACAAATAAAAGCTGGATAAAAAATTTATAAAATACTTTCTTCAAAGTTTTTTGAGACTAAATAGTTTTTATCAAGAATTAAGTGAAAAATTAAACTTTATATTTCTTAAGAAACTTTATTTGTCGGAAGAAAAGGGCTATATAATATCTACACATTGGATACTTTTATTTAAACTAATTGGACACACGGAAATGTTATCGAAATGTTTAAAGTTATGTTTTAAAATGTATTAATAATCACCTATTTATATGCATTAATTTAAAACATCATTAAAATTTTACACATGAAATACTATGGAATGAAGAAAACACAGAATCAACCAAATATAATATAATCCATACACATGCAAAAAATAATAACTGTTATAAAAATTCAGAGATGCAAAAGAAAAACGTAATTCCCAAACAAATTTCACCGGTTATTTTGAAATTGAAAATGTTTCTTTAGAAATTTCTATATCTAGGAGGTAATATTTCCTTATGAAGTTTAACATTGTTTTTTTTTTTATCAAAATTATATGTATTGAAATTAACTTTCCGATCAACTTTAGTGTAGAGGAATAGCTAAGTATATTGTCTACCTGAGCCAATTTAATTTCTCTCAATTTACGAACTAGAATTTTAGGGAATATAGTAGCTTTGGTAGAAATTTGAATACCTTCGTCATAGAGTCTTGGTCA
>CM057815.1:6417500-6507500 GCA_030067965.1 Latrodectus elegans
ACGATGACAGTAGATTTGAATAACTAATAAATTCCAATAAAATATTAAAAAATTCTTGAAAATTATAAGCTTCGAATATCACCATTTTGCTTAAACTTTAAATTGATTTGACAAATTAAAACTTGTATAGATAAGATACTGTTCTTTTTAAACAGACGATTTATAAAACATTAATAATTTCCAAAATAACAAAACTCACCAAATCATTATTTATTGAATTGTGGTTTCGGGCTGTGCTATATTTTTGCCACATCCATATTATTTAGTTTTTATTATTTGTAAGGACTGCGAATAGTAACACAAATCTTGTTAATTTTTTCGCTCATACGTTTGATTTCATAATGTCAAAGAGGGATTTTTGTATCAAGTTTTATACAAGATCTGTCAAAATGATTTTATCAACTTATCAAAATTTATTAACTGATGTTATATCTTTTTAATGTGAGTAAAAAGCGTTCTAACGTAAAGCTATAAAAGTGCTCTTTGATATAAAAAAATCACAACTTGCACATCTACTTTAATTTCATAACTTTTGATTTCATATTTAATATTGCTTTTAAACATTTATACATCTCTTCTGTATATATAAAATATTGTTAGAAATGTAGAATTTTTCTTGTATTAAAAATTTTAATTTTTATGATGATGCAAAAATATTAATTTTCATATAATTAGCTTAAGATACATAAATCCAAAAGGAAAGCACACGAACCGAAAACTTGTTACGATTGAATCAGCTAGTAAGATAGTCAAAATTATCTGGGAAAGCTGCACTTAAGAAAAGAATTCATAAAAAAGTATGTTTTCCAGACATAAATATTCAAAAATATGTCCCTTTACAGAAATTTATTTCTGTTGAAAATGTAAATGAGTATGTTATTGTGAATAAGAACTGCTTCTCTAGACGTCTAAGGAATTTGCAATGCAATAATTGTGGTGTTTGATACTTTGATGTATATATGATTGAAAATTAAAGTCTTTTAATGTAAGAACTTTCACATAAATACCATGATTTTCATTACTTACAGGAATGAAACTTTTGACTCTACCTTTTCTAAACCAAGAAAATAAAGAGCATGAAAATCTGATATAAATAATAAGGCTCTGGCAGCCTTTTTTTAAGCTCAGGAATTAATAACAGTGGAATTAAAAACTCGAATAATTATGGATGGAAAAAACATTTTCTAAGTATTTTTTTAATTTAGTCAAAGTAAATGAATAGTTCCAAGATGAAATGTTAAAAGAAAACCCCTGTACTCTGAGGAAAAGAAATTCGGAGTCAAATTTAAATTTATGTCGAAGTGCTGTTCTAAATGTAAAATTGCATTTTGAGATCTCGTGGAAGACACTGCTCAACTACTCATTTGGAAAGGAGACTGCAGACAAAACTGCCGAAAAACCTTCAGGAGGATATTTGAGATGCTGAAAGAAGTTTCTGCATGTAGCATTAGGAAAACATGCTTCTAATATAATATGTTATGCAGTGTACGACCAGTTAATGAACACCATCCATTACAAGACTGTGATCTCTATTCAAATTATTCATTAACCGATCATCGATTTACAATATATTTTTTGTGAACTTCATTAATTCGTTCTGGATTCCCAGAAAACTAAATTAAAAAGGGACGTAAAATTTCTTAGCAAGTGTTTTTAAAAAATGATACATATGTATAATCTTTCATACTAATCTGTATCTTTCATTTTTTGTTTATGGAGGAGAAAAATGTCCAATGTCATTTGCTTTCCACTTCTTTTTAAAACTTTCTCTAAGTGATCAATAGCATAGTAGTTATAATGATCCCTAACCTTACTGATATCAGCTTGGTTTGGGTGCAATTTAAGACCATTGCATTGATATCTACCCAATTTTTCAACAAATGAATGGAGGGTGAAGTTAACTCCGGTTTTGAATGAAATCAAAACCAAAATTGATCGTCTATTTTGGATGTAAATATTCTATTGAAATTTGTTCCAGTATGGAACTTAAAGTTTAATAGGAAAGCTACATAAGTCAGGAGAAATGAAAAATCATTTTTGGTCCATAGGAATTGACAATTCTGTAAATCATGATCCAAGAAGAGTGAAGTTTTCACTAGACTTCATTTTAGTTAGTTATCTTATCAGTTTAGTTATTTTATCTGTAAAACATCCTATTACAAAATGTTTTGGAAAAAAAAAAGGTTCGTTGTTCAGTTTGTTCTCAGTTAGAACTGTTCGTGAATTGATCACACCCTGTACACAACAATTATATGTGATGGGGATTCTAAGACATTCATTCACTTGAACGAAGAGAAAGTGTATGGCCATATTGCTACTGTACAAAAAGAGTCTAAAAATCATGAGCTTGGAGCATTACTTCGTTATACTATAAAGGACTATTGAGTGAAAGGTGTCATATAAGAAAACAATGGATGTTAAACCTTCTATAATGTTACCAAGCTGAAAATTTCAATTTTGACAATTCTTCATCACTCTATGACAACAGATAAAAAGACCAGCATAAATAATATCCTAAGTAGACCTTTATTATAGCGATTTCATCAAAAAACCTTAACATACAAAAAACACAATAAAGCTGCACATTGATAAAAACTAAACTTTCAGAAAATGTTGCCGAAAAAATAAGCTCAGTGTACCCAAAACTGATTTGTCATATAATTATCCTTCATTGTGCTTTTGCAACGAAACAAAATACAAATGAAAGTCTTAACATCTGTATTTGGCAAAAATGATCGAAAGATACATTTGTATCTAAAAGAAGACCTGAATTTGCAGTAATTCTAGACAGAAGTTAGTTCAGTTTTATAGTTTAAAACGCAATACATACATACATATATATATATATATATATATATATATATATATATGTGTGTGTGTGTGTGTGTGTGTGTGTGTGTGTGTGTGTGTGTGTGTGTGTAAGTATGTATGTATGTATAAAATAAAAATCTTGTTAATTGTTTATGATTATTCCTCGAAAAATTTACTAAATTGTCTCTCCAAAACGGATTACCATTTCGAAAAATATGGAAGAAATGTATTACAGTAAATGTTCTTTTATAGCCTTAGAGATGCAATGCCTCGGCAGACACTGTAACAAGATTCTCACCTCTGACTGTCAGCTTCACTTCGGGGGATGTGAGGGTGAGTTCTTGCAGAGAAGCCTGCGTCACCTGGCACTGCCACAGTCCATCGTCATCTTCCAGCTGCGTATTAGTGATGGTGATGCCGCAGTTGCCATCGTCCGGCTCTCTGTTGAAGGTGTATTTTCCTGGAATTTTACCGACGACCACCCCATCTTTTAACCAAGCGCACTCTCCTTTACGGTTTCGAACTTTGCAAGGTATTATTATCAGCTCCCCAGGATTCACTTCCCTGTCTTCGGGTAATGTATCGAAAACTTGTAAGAAAAGAGCTCCTGCAATAAGAAAGTTTTTAGTTTACTCACTGAAAAATATTCATAAGTATTAAATATTATTTTCAATTTATATTTCATGACTTATTTTTTTCTGGAAAGAAGTTTTATATTGTATATTTAATGAAATTTGTCTTCAAGTCATTAAATAATATAATTGGTATGATGAATAAAACAGAAAATAAAATATTAAAATAGCGTAAAGAAACAAAATCCTTAAAATATTCCCTCGTTGAGTTTTTTAAACCCGAAATAATTCAATCGAGATCATTAAATATCAACGCAATTTCTTTTGTTTTTGATTCTAATCATCATAGCAATTTCATTTATTCATTTACAATTTTGTTGCGTTATTAAGCAGAGAGTAATACCTTTTCATTTACTCACATAAAATGAGTTTCTCTCAAAAAAAAAAAAAAAAAAAAAAAATTAAAAGTTATAACACACACCCAAAAATAACGAGAGAAATATAATTATATAACGTATAACTGTATTAAATTTTAAAAATCTGATATTTTTCAATGTTTAATTAATTATGATATGTACATAAATTTTTATTTTACATTTAGTATAAAGTTGTGTCATTTCGTTTACATTTAATGTGCAACTGTAAAAAAGGCACTAAACATCTTTAGATCTAGAAATCATTAAATACATTAAATATTTTTAGAATTTTTTTGTTTATCTTTATTTAAATGCATAATTTTCAACTTTTGAATGGTGTAATGTATATTTTTCTTAAACTGTAATAAAAATTGGATTCAATTATTTAGGTAATTTGATTATGACCTGAAAGTGATCCATTAAATGTATATTAGATATGTTGACAGTATTTTAAATTAAGATTAGGAGTATTAAAACAAAATTCCTCCGTAATTATATAATACGATTAAAGAATTAATTGGAGTTTGTTTATTTCTGTATGAGTAAATTTCATATAGTTTAATTCATTTTAACATAAATCATGCTGATTTGTATTAGCATAAAAAAACTATAAAATTTTTAATAAAAAATGCATAAAATCATCTTTATAATGATTAGTTATTTATTTCAACACGACGCAGATATTTTGCAAAGATTTTGTTAAATCCTAATTATTTAGTTCTCTAGCTCAAAATTGATAAATTAGTTGAAATGCATACATTTTTATAAAAGTAAATGATTTCGCAAATTAAGTTCCTTCTAGCATTTTCATATTTATTAAGTTAACTTAGAAGGAAAAAAAGATTAATTAATTACTGCAGAGGGGATTTAATCTGAGCGGAAATTCATTATTTCTAAGTCAGAGGAAAATTATGTTCACCAATAAGTATTTGCAGTTTTATTTGATATATGATTAAAAATAAACTAAAAAAGTGATATTTTCTTTTATAAAACTGAAGCATAAATTATTATATTTTACTATGTTACCTACAATAATATGATAATTTGCTTAACTATTAAAAATTGCTTTTCATTTTTGAAAAAAGAAATAGATTTTACCTTTGAACTCTTCGAAAAAGGGCTTTTGTATATTTTAGAATCAATTAAACATTTTTAACCATTTCTTTGTCTTTAAGCTTCTACACTTTAAAACAATTTGTCATATTTTAGTTACAAATTATTTATCTTGATGTAAATACAAGGTTTAAGAGACTTGAACTGTAATAAAATATCTTATAAAAACCAATGTCTTACGCGTTTACATACATCAAGATACCGAGAGAAATTATTCTTAGAAAGACAATTCTATTCATAAATGTCTCGTCTTACTTATGCGTGGAAATATGACTATAAGCTTAAACTATGTCTTTCCATTTCTTGGCATTTTATGAAGGAAAAAAGAAATCTCGGATAAATGTAGAAGAGAGTGAAACAAAATGCTTTCCCGTTTCGAATTTCCGTGTCATTTAGCATTAAGAGACCAGAAATATCCCTCCCCCGACGTACAAAAACTGTAAAATAATGTTATAATCAGTGTCACATTCACAGTGTCATGCACAAAATCGATTTCTCTATCATCTTCTGATTCTATTCCTTCACTTCTCGCCCTGCTGCCTGAATAATGGCGGGAAAATGCGAGCGCCCCCTAGCGTAATAGAAGTTAATGACGCGTGTGATTGACACAATGGATTATTTTCAAATCATTGAGCGATAATGATTCACAAAAAATGTAAAATGCGGCTGGAGGTTTACCTCTTTTCCGTAGCTCAGATTCGACATTGGGAGAAAACGCTGTATTTTGCTAAAAACGAAAACATAAATGGAAAATATTTTAAACTATATTTTTCAGTCGATAGAAACAGGTAATTATAGTGACAGCTCTTTTACAATTATAGGAACAAAATTTTTTTAAAATGGCAGTTCATAAAGTAATTTTACGTTCCTATCGTTCTAATTATTATTTTTATTTAAAGCTCTCCTTAATTCTTTAATTATATAAGTGGATATTACATGATATTTTCTATGATGTTCACAAACACAATTTTCTTTTAATACTATAAATATTTTTAAGATAAATGAAAACTTACAATGAAATAAAATGTGGATTTCACATTAAAAATAATGATTTATCTCATGTTTAAGTATTTAAAATTTTAATTCCCAGTTTTTTACATTAATTTATCTTCAAGTGATATTTTTCTCTCAATAGATAATATTTCATTACTTTCCTCAATATTTTTACATTTCCTTTTTAGTTGATCTCATAAAAGTATTCGTGAAAAGCAATTTTTACTTACTATACATATAATTTCAGGAATATTTTTATCTATTCGATACCTGTAAAAAAATCATTTTTAATTAAAATAATTAAAGCAGTCTGAAACTAATAAATTGCATTTTATTTTATTTCGGTTTTAACATACACTTGCGTATTCCTATTCTGCAATTTAGCAAACATGCTAGGAATTTTCATTTTTGATTAGCATTATTTTTAATTATTTTTTTCCCAAAAGTTTTTTCATAAAGCTTGATTTTGGGCATTATATTATGACTTAAATACTTCAGCTATTTAAGTATTTTATGAATATTACATAAAAGTATATACATAATAATTGTATAAATTTCAAAATTCTTTTTCAAATTATTGTAATTCTCCTTAGATAATTGTACAATATATTAACTTCAACAATGGTTTTTACAATTTATGAATTGTTATTCTTTCATTTTAATTCATAATAAATAAAAAAATGTGTATTAAAATGTTTCATTTTTTTAGATTGAATTATTAAGTATTTTAATTCTAACAAATCAACGTTACATTTCTTAAAAAATATCTAATACACAATAATATGTTTTACAAAAATAATTTACAACATTTCTTTGTATGAAAGAGCAATTAATAACAAAATAAAATCATCACAGTCTTGTCATTATTCATAAGATTATTAAAAATATAAGTTTACAATATATGATGAGAAGATGATCATGTTGATAACTTTATATTATGTATAATTTTTTATTCATAATTATTATTGATTTTAATATGAAATATTCATACAATGAAAATAATCAGGCTTATTTTCCTTCAAAAAATAAATAAGAATATATAATTTAAAAAAATATCATAGAATTTTTTAAATCATAATTTTAATATTAACTAACAAACATTTTTCGTAAATAAATTCTTTATTAGTAGGTGATATTAATTGAAAACTTGCACAATGAAACAATTAAGAGCTCTTTCCAAAAGAAATTAATTTATCTAATAAAACATAGTTAAAAAAATCTCAATTTCCTTTTCTTGAATTTTCTGCATTCAAACATTTTAAAGTTTATGATGTAATACTTTTAAAATGAATATAAACTGAGGAACCAGTTCATGAATTTAATAATAAAACATTTCCAAATTAGAAACTTTACTAAAATCATTGTTTAGGAAAACACTTAATGTTGCATTTTCTAAATTGCAATTCTTTAAAAACGTATTACGCATTTTTAAAAAATGAAATTAAATCGAAATGCATTATGTGCCTATTTTTTATTTATTTATTTATTTTTTTTTACTTTTTAATAAACTTAGTCAGATGACATTATTATTTTTGTAAAATAATATTTTGGACAGATACTTTTTTTTCATAAAACTTTTTTGTCTTGGTACTAAGATAAATAAGGTAGAGTATAGAGATGAATTTAATAAAACACAATTTTAAATTATTATATTATTAAAATTCTAATTTCTCATATGTTTTTTCAAAGAAGTTTCTTAAATATTTTTGATGCTATAGATTTTAAGTTACAAAAGATACAAATGATATTTTACCCATTAATGCAATATTTACACACACACACATATATATATACATATATGATTTCTTATAAATAAGATTTATAAGATAAAAATGTAATCGCATATTTTCCTACTTTTAAGCAATAATTTCCAGAAGCATAAAGAATATTAATTTTTTTTAATACAACAGCACATTTTGAGTTTGTAATGCCAATTGCAAAGAATTTTCATATAATATATCATATAATTTTCAGAATATCAAATTAATCTTTATATTTTAATAATAAATTTGTGTAACTATTATTTAAGTCCCTTAAAAAGAGAATCTTATAATACTTTATTACATGCGTTATTAAAAATGTGTATCTTTTTATGTATCATGTTAAAAATTTCAAATACCCAATGTTGTTTAGTGTGTGAAAACAAAATACAAAATTTTATCTATTTTCTAACATAAATTTTGCAAGAAATATTTTCTCAATAAAATAATTTATTTTAAAATTATTTCCCTTGATCAAAACCAGATGTAAAAGAAATTCTCCCATAAAAATAGTGAACAGAAATTTAAAAACAAAAAAAAAAAAAATCAAGCAATTAATGATTTTTTTATTTTTATATTTCTTTTTGTTTTCTCCTTCCCATCTGCGCTCTTGATAATTATGTTTTCTGCAACAGCTTTATTTAGGAACATAAATCTGAAAAATCTGGAGTTTCAAAAAATGTTCCTGGTGCTGAGGACCTGATGTATATTTGGAAGCAAATAGAGTCTTAACTTTGTAACGTTATTTTCCGCTTGGATAAACTAATGGCCCGTTCGAAAGTCCGTCTTAATCACGTTTTTTAGTGTTATTTTTCTTTTCGCAAATATTATTTTGACTTTTCCTGTGTCATTTGCACGGTCGGGAGTGGTGTTCTTTATTTATTTCCTTAAAAAGAGATGCAGCTGTGTGTTTCTTTCAGATATTTTCGCTTCGAGAAGATAATTTTCCTTTGATATTTTCTTGCCCTTTTTTGATAAGCACTGCTTCCTTAATTGTTAAAATCTCTTGAGAAGAAAGCAGTTTTTAAAGGTTATTTGAGAATTGTCGTTACAAAACATCTTTTTTTATCTGAACTGATTTTGATGTCTTTTTTCTATACTTAGTCTTGCATTCTCAAGTGAAAAATTTTAACTTCTTTGATGTGCCTTATAAAGTATATTTTATTGCAAAAAATGAGGAATGATGTTAGAAATATTTAGATTAATTTAGTATTTTCTACTTATACTCGTACAGTTACTTTAATTTTGAAGATTATTTTGCTTCAATTAGTATATAATTTTTTGAAAGAAAGATTTTAAATTAGCTACAATGGATTCAATTTAAGATTAAAGATTGTATATTTCCCATATAAGTGCAAAAACTAATTTAAAAGAATATTAACGTATTCAAATTCATGACTAAATTAATGTATTAGACTATTAAAAAAAAGCTTTTATGCCAAATTGTCTAGAAAAAACTTTATGAAGAGAGATTTTAAAAGAATTTGAAGTTACGGAAAAATTAAAAATTTTTATTCGATAATTAGGGTAATCAATGAACATTCAAATTATAATTCTAATTTGTCAAATAGATTTCGTTCTTTAAAGCTAATTAGTGAAATAAATTTAAACAAGTAATAACACTTTTATAGATAATAAATGGAACTGCAGTAAGGTAATATATAGACTGATATTTTATAACACTAATGAAATGAAGCACCCTCTATTTTTAAATTTTTATATGTTAATTGTAAAAATATTAAAATTTTTGCACTAAATGTAGGTTAAATGATGAATGTTTGGGTTTAGGTATACCGTGTCTTTTAAAAATCAGGGTTACTTTAAGGTTGTACATACCGTGGTATACTAGAAAATAATGATCCCGTCATTTCCTAAATTCATTAAGTATTTATAAAAAATATTAATTACTATTAAATAATTTATTCTTGTTCAATAATTATTTAAATTGAACTATTAAACAATTATTAAATAATTTAGAGCTAACACACATCTTACAAATTCAAACGTGTACATTAAAGTTTTTTAAATCAGTTACGAAACATTTAATATTAACCGATGCTAAGAGATTCAAATAAAATATTGTATATTATGTGTTTCAAGTTAACAAATCATCAATAAAAGGTAAATAAGATGTAAAGACATGAAGATGAAAAAATCTACATTAACAAAGATCTAATTGTGTTACAGTTTCCGTAAACTATCTAAAGTCAATTGGTAGTTCTCATATTCAAATCTCTCCATTTCAATTGAAATAAAACATGAGAGTTTAAGTCAAGCAATTTAAATTTGAGATACTTTCAGGTGACTTTTGGGGTACTCTATGAAAACTATAACACACTGCAATCCTACAATATTATAAAATCAAAAAAAAATTAAGTAAGGGTTTTAAAAATTAACGAAAATCTCCCACTACAGATTCAGCACTTGTCTTCATTATGTTAAAAAAAACTTCAAGTGTATAATATTGTCAATTAAGATTCTAAGTAAATATCTCAGAAACAGCATGGTTTATCGGCTAATTTTATGCTGTTTTGCACGTACCTATGCCCAACAAATGAATGACGGTATGGTGAGAAGTAGATGCCATATTATATCTGATATCTTTCTTTGTCCTTCGACATAGAATATCTGACGCCCTTCTTCGTAAAATATGATTCGTGATATACATTGACCAACAACATTGAAACATGTGCTTAACTTCATTGACCTATATTGTATTTGGTCTTCAATGTACAACTCTCAGCTGATTATCTTGATGTATTAAAAGCGGCAGTTTCCGTCATATTGTGTCATCGATGGCGGGTGAATACCAAAGATTGTGGTGTCTCTTGCGTATTTTACCCTCATTCATCTACCTGGAATAGGTGCGTAAAGAGAGCGAGGGCAATGCCGATGAAATATGTAGTTTTTCAGATACTCTCATTTTGAATCTTCAGGAAATGGCAAACATACCTTTGGTCAAAGTCACTTAGGTAAGCTGCATTTTCCACGAAACGCACAGAAATAATGCTTCACATTCTTCGAAATAAATCAAATATAGTCCTTACAGGATCACGTATCTCTACTCCAAAAACTATATTAATTAAATGTTAGGCTGTGGAGCTATTCTTAATGTTTTGGATTTTCAATATCGTTACAGTATATCTTATATTATAATTTTCACATCAAAAAGCTCAATTTTCATTTTCATTCATCAAATTTCAGTTTTTAATGAAAGTTTTTGCTAAATGATATACACAAATCAGTGTGGTAAAATAAATTAAATACTTTCTGAAGCAAAATATATCTCGTTGGGAATAAATGAACAGATTGTAAGTCATTACCATGAATAGAGTATATAAATGTCAGTTCATAACGCTAGACAAAAGGTAATTGTGATACAAATAAAATATCTATTAAAACATTAATATCTAATAAAATCTTGAATTTCTCGCATATATTGCTTATAAATTAAGCTGCTATTTGTTATAATTCAACAATGCTTATCTCAAACTGTCTGAATTACATCGAAATTCATCAAAATTATCTCATGCAGATTGTACCAGTAATCAAAAATGATCTAATTGCAGCTTAAGTAACACATTAACTTTTCCAATTTAAAATAAAATTTTTGCATTAATACATCTTATTTTAAATTATTTTCCCATGAGTTTTCAATTGCAGTATTTTCAAAGATTTTTTTAATATTCGAGAAATGATATAAAATGATTTTTTACATAGTGATTTATTCATAGCAATTCTTGGTATTAAATTATTTAATAGAGATCAGATTTTAATGGGGTAAGGGTTTTTGAAATATGCAATAGTGACACACATAAATTTTTATCTTCATTTTATTTAACAATTTATGTGAAGAAATTTTCAAATAAATATTATATCTACGCAAATTTATTCAAATATTTATTGATTAAAGTGCTTAAAGCTATAGCTCATGTTAAAATATTTTACTTAATTCTGATTTTTTAATTTATTTCTTATTTAATTAAAAAGTAATACCAAATTTTCTTTATCAATAGTCAAAATTAATTATATTTATATCAAAAAAGATTATACTTGACATTTATATGAAATTATTTGAAAAAATATTTCATGTTAATCACAAACTGCTTAATTAAATATATGACTGAATTTGAAAATTTTTGATGTACTTCAAAATAATGATACTTATTTTGATGTTTACAAGAAAGATACTTCTATTTAATTATAAGAAGTAAAAAAAAAAATTATTTCTACAAAAATGTCACATATTTCCCAACTCCTAATTGTCTAAATTTAAAACTACCATTTAATGACGTCATGTTTTGAGTCTCATCAAAATTTTGAGCGAGACGTCAGAAAAGGAGTTTTATTTTCCCACATCTCTAGGGAGGAAGTAAACGGATGCTTTAATCCTTTTCCAATCCCTTTTTTCCAGCTGACACTTCCCTTGAATTTCTAATCTGTACTTACACACACAAAGCTTAGTCTGGTGACGGGATTTTAGGGATTTTGAAGGGATAAAGTTTAGAATTCATGATGGAAGACGCATTTTTGGGCTGTTTTCCTCTAAAAGAGGACGATTTTTTTAAACAAGACTTTGAAAAGCCTGAATCGGATTTTAAGCAATCAGTTGTTATTGTTAATACCTTATCTGATAACTAAAACAGAAAGAAAATAGCATTTTGGTAAGAAAAAATACTATAACTTTCTTGTTGCAGCAATTTAATACAATTTTAAATGTATTAAATTGATGTAACAGGACTTTATTTCCACAGTTCATTTCTTTTTTATTTTATTAATGAGAATTTGCCAAGAAATTCATCATTTGATAAAATATTTTTCTTTTTATGTTTTTAAAAGCTACCATTAAACATCTATTACTTATTTATATTATAAATATTAAATTCAAATTGACAAAGAATATAATTAAAAAGTAAGTTAAATTTATCTCCTAATTGTTCCCTTAGTTCAAAACTTTAACCAATTTTCCAATCGTAAAATATCTAATTTTGCGCATTTTAATGATTTTTTAAGATTTTTTTCAAATTTTGTATTTGTATGAATTATTCTAGTCCCAGAATTGCTCGGGTTTTCAGAATTTAGAAATTGGAACTAAGCAAAAAATCATCAGATATCAACTATTTCGCACTTTAATGAATGAAATTACTTGGTATGCATACAATTATGATTCATTTTACGTGTCCCAGCTGTAGTCAAAATTATGAAGAATCTTTGGTAATGTTGTGATTAGATCACACAAGGAATTAAGAGATACATCTTTTCTCAATTGGTCTCGAGAAGTAATATCAGAAAAAAAATTTAATCCTGATTTCATTATAAATACTTTTAGCATTTGAAATAATTATAAATTTGAAATATGCCATTTTAATGTATTTAAGTAGCTTTAAGACACCAACATCCTTCTTTGAGGAACAATTACTATATTTTTAATTAATTAAAGCTTAAATTAAAAGTCATAATAAATGTTACAATTATTTTATAACTTCTTTCAAAATTATTACATTTATTGTAAGATTTTTTTGCGTTTTCTTTAAAAATTTTACACTTAGACTTTAGTGAAAATTTCATTTAAGTACTGTTATTGTAAAAGAAGATCGCTAAAATAATTTTTCTACTAGTAGGAATCACTTAAAAAATTCCACTTAAGAGATTCTTAGGCAAATGTTTAAAAGTACTCAAGAACAAAAGGTTCTGATATAATGTATAAGGAATCACAATGCTCGAATAGTTGCACTCCTGCCTGCGATTGAATTGTTCGTTGGTTCGAATTACACCTCAAGCATGATGTTTGAAATGGTTCGAAATATACTTTAAACCATGGTTCCTGGTCACATTATCCCTCGTGTGCGGAAAATGTTTGTTGAGTGACGAACAAATCCAACCAAACTTATTATTAATAAGTTATATATATATATTTCCTTCCACTAACCATTTTAGCAGAATTTTTATTCAAAAATATTCATCACCGGCTAGTTTAATTCATTTTTACAATATTTTTATACTTACAAATTTCTCTTTGTTGTTAATCAATATTTACGTCTTGTATGTCATCAGTTTGTGTAAAACCTTGCTTTCGTACTTATAATTATGTTACTTTGGTATCAGAAATTTCAGAACATGTATACATAGCCACATGTATCAAAATGTATTCTAAATACATTTTCTGAACAAGCAAATTTCTTATTCATCATAATAAACATTTTTTGATTAAATTATATCGTATGGTTTTAAATCATATTTTTTTCTTCTTTTTTTTCTAACCATAAAATGTTTGTTTCTTTCGTTACAGTTGAGCTTTATTATATTTCTCATTGTTTAAAATATTCATGACGTCAGATAACGTTTCATCCACTTCGCATCATACTAAGACAGCTTAGTAAATTTGATGAATTTGCTGCCTGCCTATCAATCATATTCTTTGAGTGGCTGCAAAGAAGGCGAAGTTCATTATCGAATATCTGAGAATCGACTTTCGCTGTCTGAGATGTCGATGTTCATTTTGTAAATAAAACGATTTATTAAATAAGAACCAAAGAATTGGTGTGGAACGCTGCTTTCCATTGATTCAGTCCATTAACACATTGGCAATACATAAGATGAAAAAGCAAAGTGAAAACTACAAAATATCCACTTTATTATTAGTTCAAATCATCGAGGATGATTTAAATTTTTAAAATGTCATTAATTAATAGTGTTCTAAATTAATAATTGTAATATTTGTAAACTATCTCTTTGGAATCGTAAGATTATTTCCTGGCTTTAGATTGATAGATAGATTATACGACTTTCAATAATCTCTAAACTATGATTCGCATATTATTTGCAATCACTTTAATGTTATGCACTATTATTAAGTATAAAATAGTTAAATTTTGACTATTTATGTTGTTTATGAGTTAATTTACGCAGAAGATCATTTCTGAAATTTATTAAAGACAGTTTTGAAAGCTTTTTTGATTTTATTCAAAATTGATTTGGAATTTGGTTAATTATTTAAATTTTCTTTCTTTCTATTAAGTGCAGATTTGATTTATTATATTAAAATAATGAAACAGCTTAATGCAGTTTAATTGAAATGTAGTGTTGTTAAAACCAATGTGGAATTTGTGGTTTATTCGTTGCAGTAACATCTATTCAACATGCACAATCTTAGAAATTCTTTGTACATTGCATGTTAATTGAACATTGCTCTCCAAATTTAAATTAATAACAGTTGCTCAACAATCAAGTAAAGTTATGTTGGATGTTGATTTCTGATTGTGTACATGCTGATTCTATAATGCATAGAGGATTTTTCATTTGGAAATTTTGATTATAGCCTTATTTCTTTTGAACCATGATTTACCTTTCTTTGAGATCACTGTAAAGTTGCTTATGCTTCTAGCGAAATTCAGTTCATTTCCGGAACTGATGAAGGTGGGCTTACGTACTTTTGAAAATAACATTTAGATTGTACTATTAGACGCTGAGGAAAACATATATTACATTAGAAAATCGTTTCATTCTACATTCCTAAAGTAATTATTTTTTAAAAACAATATGCACAGTTTTTGATTTTTTACCACTGCAAAGATATTTTTTACCCATTGCAGTAAATGAATTTTTGTTTTTCTCTATATTCTGTAGATGTTGTTGTTGTTCTCGTGTGCGGGGGATGCGCTGCTCCACTTTTCCAACTGAACCATATTTGGTGTGGAGTCCAAATTCTTCAGTACACACACATGCCATAGGGATCCGTTTATACGGTAAAGAACCATTCACACACAAGGAAAGGACAAAGAGAGGATAGAGAGAGAGAGAAAATATATCCATGCCTGAACCGGGATTCGAACCCAGGACCTCTTTATCTGTTGTCAGACACGCTGACCACTATATTAGTTGGCCGGCTTGCAGATAAAAATGCATTGTGATATGGAAGGAAATCTCTAAAATTGAGTATTTAATAGTTTACGCATTCGTAATGAACGTTATTTGGCACAATTTTCATTTGGATTCATTATTTTTAACGATTTCAAGCATTTTGAATGATTCAATTTGAGTTTTAACTGATTTATACTTGAGACTTAATTTCGTGTTGCAAAGCCGTATTTTAAATAAAATTAAGTAAACAACAAATATCATTTTCTTAGATCATTCAAAAAACGGACTGATTCCATTTATCATTTGAAAAGATTGAAAGATATGTACGAGTTTTCCACTTGATTACAAGGCCTTAATAACCGATGAACATGACCAACAAGTTATTTATATTTCATCGATGAAGATTAAGGTTTCTGATATTATTTTCAGCACTGTGTGAAACTAACAATTAATTATATATCGGATTAATATATATATTAGATAACATAAAATATATTAATATAAAATCAATAAACATTTTCGGAAATATCTTGAAAACCTAAAAACCGAATACGTAATATTCTTCAAATGAATTTTTTTTAAAATAAATATTGCATTAATCTGTGAAATATTTTTAGAATTTCTCTAATATGTCTGTTTCCCTTAAATTACATTTTTTTTATTTCAGTAAATATTCAAGAATTATTTGTTTGAAATAATTGAAAATATAGATATATTTAACCAGTACACGATTAAGGTATTTTGTTTGCCATTTTTCTATTTAATTTTAAATTTAGCATAAAATTATTCATAATCCTATTTATTTTAAATATTTAATTGAGATTTAAAACTTTGTAGTGTAGAATAATAAAAACTAAATCTGGAACATTTAATCTGATAATTAAATGAAAACCTATAATCACAATAAATATTGTTAATGATGATAGCAAAAAAAGTTATGAAGTCAAAACATTATATTGTGGTAGAAAAGAGCAATAATTATGATTATTACAGCAAAATACAACACTGAAACTGATTATCAAAATATATTAAATGCCCAAGGATTCACTTTCTAGGCCCATAAAAGCCTTCTACTATATTAAGAGTTAGCTTGTGTGAAGGGAAATTCTTCCCTTTATCAGTTTTGTTCGCTTGTTAATCCATTTATTACGATTATTTTCCGGGGAGAAAAAGATGAAAAAAAAATCTCTTTCACTTGTACCGTTGCCACTGAAAGAAAACAAATAATCGCTTCTGCAGGAGATGGAAGCTTCGTCACGCAGCTCATGGCTTTCATTTATGAAAAAGTTTTATGAGACAAAGTACTTTGCTGAAGTACTATTAACAATTCCTTGCAATTGAATGCGCTTTCATTTAGCTAAATGATGCTTCAAGGATTTTAGAATAGAAACCAGTTAAAACTATAATAATTAACTTGAGATTATTATACATTATTATTAGATTACTTTTTTGCACTTTGAGTCTACTATAATGATAAGATAATTCTATAATTAAAAGTTATAATGTGTATATTTTATAAAACAGCAAAAATATCAGTTAGCAATGTTTCTGTTTATCATCATCTTGAAAATACATATGATAATTTCATGATTATTTTAATATAGTATAACAACTTCATTGCCTTCTGAAATACGGAGAGTTGTACATGTCTTTAAAAAAATAAAACTTTTTCCTAATTATTATATTCGGTGGAGTTGATACGTAATTAATGATTTATTTATTGATTAAAACTTTACTTTTTTTATGTAAAATTAGCATACAATTGTACAGATACTTTTAAAGATGTGCACACAATATCATACATTCATTTTCTTTTTTAACCTTCATCATTTTGTTCAAATAAATTGAAAATAGGAAACAAATTGTTTTATAAATCATCCTATAGCTATTACGTTGTAACATTATTTTCTTTATAACATGCACATGACAGAAAAAATGCATAGTTTTCTTCAGAAAAACAGTATGGTGAATTTTATTTTTAATTTCAAACTAAAAAATAAGTCTCAGATTTCAAGAAATTTAGTATTCTAAATATTCTATACTGTATATTCAATACTATATTCTATACTGATTTCAAAAATTAACAAATAAAGCAAATAAGAAGCATTCAAGTTTCATTATAAGAAATCGAAAAATATAATTTGAAGCTTCTTATCACCACAATTAAATATGTGAAACACATAATGATAAAGTAAATGTGCTTCAAACCACGTGCTACCTGTTGAAACAGTTTAAGAAATTATGAGATTCAAGGAATTAATCATAATTTCATAAGTTCTAACTATTAATATATATTAATATATATATATATATATATATATATATATATATATATATATATATATATATATATATATATATATATATATATATATATATATATATATATATATATATATATATATATATATATATATATATATATATATATATATATATATATATATATATATATATAAAGGTATTTCTAAAAATTAAATGATTAACCAAAAAAAGTTAAATTTAATGCTTACTGATTGAAAATTGTTAAATTAAGTAGTCATGTTAATCATCATAATTGATTTTTGAAACATTTTTACTGTAGTTCACCTCAGATGAATCGGAACAATTGTGTTGTTGTTTCAGCAGTAACAATGCAACTAATCTTATAAATAAAATAGTTTTATTGTTGTTGTTGATCCCTTTTATATTTGACATGTTGGATCAGCTGCAGAAGACTTTTGATCTTAAAAGTGTATATAATAATTTGAGATTTGGATGTTGAGTCTATCTTTGGAAATTACGGTGTAACTCAGAATATAATCCAAATTAGATGGTCAGAGTATATTTTTAAAAGTGATGTGGATTTTTCAACCACAATCAAAAGAAATACATTTATATGATCACTTATTATTCTTGCAAGAACAGTCTGGGAGACGTAATCCACATTTGATTAATAAAAAAGGAATGATTGTGATATGATTGAATACATAATAAAGTATTTTTGAATAGTGAAAAAATTCTAAAAAAGAACATAGATGGAAAATGGGAATTAAACAATTTGGAAAAACTATTACTAATTCTAAAGTAAAATGATTTGAGTATATTCTAAACATGTGAATGCTTTTAACAGTAATCAAATATTTATAAAAGAAAAATAGACTTTTTGATGTTTACGGGAAAAAGTCATTGAACATGAATACCAGCAAAATATTATTAAAATTACTCAGGTTAAAATTTTATATTGATTAAGAATGACGTATTATAAAGACTAACACAGATGAAAGTGGTTAAATAAAGTATTACAGATGATACTTTTCCTTGCATTTTTATTTTTATCGATATTATTTGAGTTTTTTTTTTTTTTTTTGTATTTAATAAATTTACTGCAGTATAGTAGTACTGGTTGGAGATATTTTTAAAATTCCATTTGATCAAATTTTAATTCGTAAAACTTTTAATTAAACTCTTTTTTCAATATACTTCAACGTGATATATATTTTTTCTCAATTTTTTTATACCACATTAATATTATTATATTGCTGTTAGTAACGGCCTAAGCAATTTTATGTGACATTTAAATAACCAGAACAATTGGATTTCTGTTTTTGAAAAAAGTAAATCCTACTTCCTATCACGCAACAGTTATTATATAATAAAATTAATTTCTAATTATTTATTTCAAGTACATCAGAATAAGCAAATTAGCAAAACATAATTTATATAATATGTTTCCAATGATTTCGATGCCTATGAAAGTAAGTATTTATTACATATTTGATTTCTTTGTAAAAATGTTTCTAATATATATGTATTATTACTGTCACACATAATGTAACTTATGTTCCACTTAAATGGTTTTATAATATATTCCTAGAAGACTATTCGACATATACAGTAATCCGGTCAATAACACGGTACTCTTATAAGGCGTTTTCCAGTATCATAACTTCATGTCCCTCGTATAACACGTCTTTTACCCCATGTAACACGTTGATTCTTACTGTTATACTTTTTTTACTGCGAAACTTATAATGAAAATCCACTTCGCTTACGTTTACAAATAGTGTGACTAGTGTTCTTATAAAATCAAATTAAATTATATTCTTCACGTTTTAACAATCTGATGAAAAATGTCGGTGGAACATTATTTAAGATTGATCTTACAACGAATAAGCATTAATAAAACTGTTTTTGAAATGATTTTATTTATTTGAATTTTATTTATTTTAGTTACGTTTGTATAGTTCTTTAATTTATTTCAATAAAATGCTCACATTTCGTTCATAACATATTGTTTCTTTAATATTCTGTTTAAACCCCTTTTGACAAGAAAAGTTAAAAATGAATCATTTGTACAAAACGAGAACAAGCGAATGCGTTTTACGAGAATGCTCGTACAACGCGTTTCCCTATAACGTAAAACTAATATAACATGTTATAGGGGGACTATATTATTAACTTAAAAAATAAAATACCGTATTTTTCGGTAATGTTTTATTCAATATCATAATCTATATTTTAACTGCAAGTGTTGCTATACAGCCTTAGATACCACGACAACTCTTAAAATTTTACGCAAAGCAAATTCATAATCACCATATCTTTTGAACAGTTTGCTAAATGATTAAATATTCTCTCAAACTTAGAATCGAAGTTTAATTAAATTATCCTCATTTAAAATAACTAACACATATTTGTGGTCTCAGATAAAATGGAACATTTCTGTGGCCCAACTTAAACTCAGAAATGGGAACTTTGTATTCAGAGTCATCTCGAAATGATCACATGCCTCATTTCTATATGAATAAATCAAATATATCCTTCCATAAAGCTAATCTACCCAAATCATAACCGGCATCGATTTTGAAAACGGTGCACCACAAATGGGAGCCGGCTGCTGGGACGGTTTGTCACAAACGGCCACCCGATTCAGAACTCTTCAGGGTCTGTTACTTCAGCTTGTGTTCGCATCATTGGGAAATAAATGGGTATTGTAACGGAAGTCTCCAGCTCAATTTTGATGAGATCCATCCGAATAGTTTCGTCGCCGATGTCGGATTTGAAATAATTTCCATGGTGAGTTAATCCTTCTTGTTCGATTGAAATAACGGAGGGAGCTCGGAATGGGAGGAAAGTTAAATGAATTCCGGCGTCTGATTATTTTTTGGAATATATTTTATTTATCAAAGAGTAATTTGGTGGAAGTAGTATTGTGCGATAATTTGGAATTGATGCGTTAAATAACTTATTCATTCAAGTAAAAACTTGAATAAGAAGTTTAATAAAATAAAGCTCTGCTACACTTTTTTATAATAATATTCATAGTATTCAGTATTAATCTAAGTGACGTATTTTCAGCAAGTATATTGTTAATGAAATTTATTTAAAATATTTCATTTTAGCTCTGAATATATATTTTACGAATGGTAATTTTCAACTATATAATCGCTTTTGATAATGACCATATAGGGAAAGGAAAATATCGTAAATTATTGTCATAAATAATCCATTTGCATAATGTATACGCTTACGTTTTCAGAAACTACTAAAAAATAATTCCTAAATTTTATAAAGTAAACATTTATTATTTATTGATAAAACTCATTTAAACGCCATTGTTTTCTCTGGTGAAAAATGTTTAGCAATTGCATCGGTGATCGATTGTGTAAGTATAATGTAATAGTAATTTTTTCAATAAGAGAAAATTAAATTCTGCTGTATTTAGTAGTTTTTTGCCCTTAGTGATTTCTGACCATAATGATTCTTTTAACAGATTAAATATTTTGTACCAACTTTAGCTTTATTTAGCATGATTACCATTTTATTTATCAATTTTAGTCAATTTCTGCGCAAAAAAAATCAATTTAATCTATATTAAACTCAAAATAAAATTTTGAGAGAATAAAATAATTTTACTTATGTTATGTTATTTTTATTTTTACTTAATAAAAAGCATGGTAGTACTTTAGTATCAAAAGCGGGTATATATTGGAAAACACCTTACGAAATTTTAAAAATCATATTTATAAAGTAAAACATAAATTTGAAATACTTTTCGTACATGTAGCTGATAAAAACCAATATTTTAAAATAAAAGTAATTCAAATTTTTCCTTAACTGAAAATAAACTTAATTAATAACAAATTAAAAACCTATCTTCATATTAAAGTCCTATTCACAAAGACATTGATCGAATTTTAAAACATTGTTAATTCATATTTGTTTTACATAAAATTGCATACAGTGATATGTGTAATACTTCTCTTTTTTTACCCCTTTAAGTCCTTTACAAGTGTAAATACAAATGCATTTAAAATAAAAAAAATTCAAATACTAGAAATGTTTTAAATTCTCTCCCAAAATAATGAAATTCTCTCAAAGATACAATAACAGAGTATAAATAGGGCAATTAAAAATCCATATCTTATCTTTGCTTCTCTTTAAAATGAAAATTTTGATTTTGAATAACGTAAAATATTTTAATTAATTTTCTGTAAATTATAAAGATGTAAGAAAGATCATAAATTGAAAGATGATATAAATAATGTTAAGATTAAAAAACACTTAAAATTCATTTATTTTTATAGAGATAATATAGGAAAATCATGCATATGTCTCGCAATTCAGCATTTGCATATTATTTAGATTCTAAATTTTAAACAAAAATTACTGAATCACTCAAAGGGAAATTTAAAATTATGCTTTTTTCTTTGATTTCTAATGTATTATTTATAGTATTTTTGTAGTTCTTGGCAAACTGGACATGTTATTTGTTTCGAATAAAGATATTAGTTAAAATAAACATATTTTCAATATTTCTAAATTAAATTTAATATGCCTATCAAGATGACGATGCGTCCTATATTTCTAAACTTATAGTCATGTTAAATAAATAAACATGGCTCCTATATTATAAACAAGCATAATAATCCAGGTGCTTCATTGAAAGTAATTATAATGAATGCTATTATCTATTTATGAATTTAATTTTAGATTCATTCTATGAAATTTTCTTAAAATGATTATTTGTATGTATCCAACTTGCCATAATCCACTTGAATCATTTTGGATCTGCTTGAATGTATTTATAATTAGAAATGAGTTGTGATCCCCGACTAACCTCGTCTACGAGATATCGTTTACATTTTACCAAGGGAAAATGTTTACATTGATTTTACAGAGCCCGTTTTTCAAAGTCAACTCTTTTCAAATAGTGATTTACATTGAAAAATCATACGCATCTTTTTTTGTATAAAAATAATGCAAATAAAAAATCTAACAAATAAAATTGCCATTTCTGAATTTTCAAAAATTTATGATTTGGCATATACGGAAACCAAAAGTTGTACAATATTACGTATATAAATATACACATTATAAAATATATTTAAAGCTGTGGTCCAGGTTTGAACTGAATGAACAAAATTTTTATTTATTTTATTGTAATGGTAACAGAAGTAGAATTGAAATTGATATTGGTTCGCTTATTTATTTGTCATATCAAAACAAGCACATATTAAAAGCGTTAAAAACTTCCAACTGTAGTTTTTATTCCATAGTAGAAATATAAGGTGCTTCAGCTAAACGTATAAAGGTAAAACCATTCAATTGCATATTAAAGTGAAGTGTTTCATCAAGAAATATGACTCATATATAGATTAGTCAAAAGGAAATCGAATGAGGTTCATAATATTTAAAAATATTTCTTAGTTATGAAGTCAGTTTATTATGAACCTGAATTTTTGTCCAGACTCAGATCCGGCCATTTTCGGACTTTACAGTTCTCCTAGCGCAAACAAGTTTTTTCCTCCTCCACTTTGCGCAATACTTACGAAGCCACTCCTGAACACCTACTGAACCGCATTAGCTTTTCAAAGCGTGAACATTTATACAACCCTGGAGATGTCCACGATTCTTTGAAGGCGAAGGTTGTCATGGACCTGGTCTCATTCAAACCAGGGTATAAGAAAGAAGAAGAAGACATTATGAGGTCAGAGCTATCTACATTTCGAATGTATTTTCAAATGGTGACGTTTTATGAAAGCTAAAATCACATAATGTAGCAGATGTAAACAATACATATTCAAATATCCAAAATAAAATATGTAATTATTAGCAATTATTAAGACAAATTAGATTAGGAATGTAAAAGGAAGAAGGAATACTATACTATAAAAATGTTTTCTTTAATACAAACAGTTATCAGTAGATGATAAATTTAAAAGAAAAAGAAGTGTTTCTTTTTGAAGAAAAATGATATATATATATATATATATATATATATATATATATATATATATATATATATATATATATATATATATATATATATATATATAAATATTTTATAATACTTTACTTTAAAGTAAAGGAAACAATTCACATTAGTATTTTGATATCATTATGCGGTATAATTACATACTGCCAAAATAAGATTGATATCAAGAAATAATTTTGGATGTCTATATATCATAAAATATTTCATCAATAAGAGATTTCAGGTTACATAAATAACATCAGTCAGAATTATTTTTTCACATGCATATAATTGTAGTATCTTTTAAGTATACTTATATACATCGGCAGTGTAATTATGACTTTGAAACGTTTTCCAACACTTAATTAAATTTTATCAAAATTTTTAGTATAATCAAGAAACGAAAAAACTTTTTTATTACAAGTATTTTATCAAAAACACTTCGATATAATTTTAAAAAATATATTTTGTGCATCATTATATTATCAGCGATAACCATAATTAGTTTTATGTCAAATATTTTGTCAGTGAAAAGCTTTTATGTAAAATACTTAGTCAAAAATATTTATAATAAAAATATTATGTATCTTTCTCATGAACTGTCTTAGGAAAAATACTTATGAAAAATGAAAAAAAAAATCAGAAGCGCATTCTTCACTTTATCAAATGAAAGAAATTCAGTCAACGAAATGAACTTGATTTAAATTTTTTTCTATAGATACATTATTCAAACTTTAAATTTTAAATGACTCGTAGCTGTTTTTAATAAATGAATGTATCGCGTGAATAAATGTTATTTTTAAAACTATTTCATTTCTCAGTTCAAAAATGCGTTCCAGAACAAATTTGATTGAAATGTGAAATAGCATCTCTCAATCATTGTGGTTACCTAATTAAAATGCAAAGAAAAATTTCCATTTAGTTAGTAAGCATTTATATGTTTTAAGAATTTAATTAATGAAAACAGATTAATTTTTGACACTGCATCAAGAAAACTAAATTTCTATTTATTTTGCTATTTGCACTCAAAAATTCTTTAATAACCATTCAAACAAAGTGTGAGCCACCCACGTCAAATGAGCATTCTTATTATCTTAGAAAGCAAACCAACAGGATGAACCCGTGCCAACTTTTAATTTCCGAAACTCAAGGCATTGCCTGTCCTTGCGAATGCAATTCCGACGTTAGTTCTGCGTGACATCTACAAGGGTTCAGTGGATATCTCCTTAATCTCTTCCACGTCCATGGAACTAAAAGGAAATCGGAAACACCACAACACAATGTAAAGATATCAACAAACATCGGGTGCGGGACGCGGCATTTAGCGCCTCGTGGTGGCGAGGGCAGAGGCAATTAAGCCTTCAAGCGCTTGAAGACAGAGAAAGGGAGAGAGAGAACCCTAATTAATTTAATGAATATTTAGCACTCCCCAGTCGGATGAAGTTATTATTTCATAATTTTCCGTCCGTGGAATTTAATCTGCTTTAAGACACGCTTGTTTTAATTACGCTTTGTGTCCCTAAGAGTGGGAATGGTTTTACCTTGCACTATTCTACACAGGCATGTCAAAACTTAATGGAATATAGGGCTGATTTATTAATATTTACCCATGCTTATTCTTCCAAAGGGATATACAAGCAGTTTGCGAATGAAAACCTTAATTGAGTACAAGTCTTTTCAGATGTATCTTTTCTTTGATTAGAAAGTGCTAGCTTAAATTTGCATGATAACTCTATGGGGAATTAGTCATTTGAAATAATGTTTACTTAGGACTCCGAAATAATATCCCAGCTGAAACTTTTCGAATTGTTTTGGCTTATTTTGGAATATTGCCTTAAAGCTTAGCAGCTGCACTGAAATATTCAAATCTAATTGAGGTTTAGCTGAGCAAACAAGAGATAAATTATGCAGTAGGGGAAAGTTTCTGATTGTTTGTGGATTATTTTAAGAGGACCTCGTTATTAATGGTTAATGAGTGACATTTTACTGGATTTTTCTAAGCTGGAATAAGTGAAAGCTAAATTTTTAAAACTCATAAAAGCAAATTCTTCTGTTTAAAATTTACAACTAAGCTGACTGTTTAATATATATTTTATCAATTATTGTAAAGGACTGAAATATTTCTAATTCAATTTCTATACATATGGTATCTATCAATTTGCTTTCTTTCAATTTCATCTACAATATGAAATTTTTTTAAAAAAACTTATTTTCCTCATTTTTTTTTTTTTTTTTTGGAATCCTTGTGCTGAAACTTATTTTTAGTTTCAGGGAAACATAAATATTTTAGTCACAAATAAATATTGCGCTCAATATCACTTCAGAATTTAAAAAAAAATAATATAATCTATAATATTATATTTTTAATATGCAAATAGAATTAGATAATGCATGATGCAATTTATACATGCCCAAATATATGGTAGAATGTCGCTGAAAAAAGCAGCTTTCAAAACGTTTTAGATATTACTTATAATTTTAGAAATTAAAAATTTTCTCAATAACAAACTAATGAATCAAATATAAAACTTTAAATTTATTTATAGATTTAAGGAGAATTTACGATCTAAAACTATGGTCTCACATTTTAGAATTTTTTCTCATATGAATTTAAATTTATTTACCTTTCTTTAACAGAAAAGAGTTTTATATTTTAGAAAAGAGTTTTATAATTTTAGAAATTAAAAATTTTCTCAATAACAAACTAATGAATCAAATATAAAACTTTAAATTTATTTATAGATTTAAGGAGAATTTACGATCTAAAACTATGGTCTCACATTTTAGAATTTTTTCTCATATGAATTTAAATTTATTTACCTTTCTTTAACAGAAAAGAGTTTTATTTTTATAGAGATCATAAACCAAGAAATCTTTTAAATTACAATTTTAAAAGTCAGATTTAGAAATAAACATTTTTATTTCATTGCCTTTCTTTGAAATAAAAATATGTTAAGTATTTAGCGAAATTTTTAGTCATATTTATGTTGAAAACTGTCCATTATTATTACATATAGTAGAAAATTAAACTAATCTTTTCAGAGTAGGATGCCAAGTGCTTATTCCCTGAGTAGGCAATGGATTGGTTACCTTTCTTTCCTTCGGTTGAACAGTTCATGGTTTCGAATCCCACCTTGGGCATGAATGCTTGTAGTGGTTTGGTATCTAATTTAAAACAGTAGTTCCCTTGTGAGAAAAAATAATCGTTGCACAAAACAGGTGCTTATTCAAGCCAACTAAAATGCTGCTAAATACAGCCAAATGTCTCGACATTTTGAATTATGATCAAATGAAGAAGTCGACAGTTAAACTGGCATCTGTCAACAACATATCAGGAGTAAGATATGACGTGTCTTTGATTAGTGAACATTAGTGAAAGAAATTGATTTCCTGGTCCTTGGTATCGAACCCCTGATCTCTCTGACACATAAGCGATATCTTTCTCTATTGGATCACCACGAACTTAACCGAAGAACACTTAACCTATTATTTTAATTTCCTTATTCTACTTATGCAACCCAGAGGAAGATATTTTAGATTTTGTATAGATTTAACTTTGCTAATGCTTGATGTGCACTCTAACTGCATAAGATATTTTATAGACCTTTCCGTAATTTTCATACCGAATTCAAATTCCGCTGTGTTCAAGAGTGGCTGGGATCGAGCTCAGAATCTTTCATGGAAGATCATTGTACGAAAACGTGGTCATGGTGAGGGTGAATGATTTTTCTTTATTACAATGAAAAAAAAGATTATAAGATTTTCTAATATCATCCACTATTTTATCTGTATTTCGTAAAATCTATCTATCTCTCTCTCTATTTACAAATATATATATATATATATATATATATATATATATATATATATATATATATATATATATATATATATATATTTGTATATGTTATAATGTATATAATGTAAGGTATTATCAATCATCCATTAATAGGTTTATCCATTAAATTGATAAGCTTTTCTTTTATGTACGGCAAAATGTTTTTATTGTTGAATTTTAATATTTAGAGTAGTTGAAAATAAGTTTTATGTATGTTTGAGTCATAATTTATTTCTTTGTTATTTTATTCAAACAGTTATTTATGTAAAATATATTCGTGTGAAAGATAATCAACATATATAATGCAATGCTATCCAAAGAATATATTAAAACTTTGTTGTGTTATTAATGTTACATTTTACTTGTATTTATTTTAAATCTTATTTTATATTATTATAATTTACATTTTTCAATTTGTTTTACTGTATACTATGATAAACATTATGTTGATATTTATTACGGAAAAGAATCAATTAATAATATATTTTTTTAAAAAGAAATGTTTACTATAACTCATTTCTTACTGATAAATAATTTAAAAAATTAAAGTTCTATAAGATTTATAAAAGAGTATATAAAGTATGATTTGCAAATAAATTTCAGCGTTATATAAATTTCAAATATACAATCTATTCCTAAATCACTCATATACAAATCTATTTGAGTTTGTTTTTCACACTGTTGTTATATAATGATACATGTCATAAATCATAGCCAAGTTGGCGAATATACTTCCGTTGGCAGAAATATCATGGCAGTGAGTGATGTTTGTCAAAACACGACACGCGCCAAATGGAAATCACAACTCACATTTTGTTTTCTTATCTTTAAACATTTTTTCTTTCTTATCGTCTTAATAGTTATAAGATCTTTGTATATCTTTATTATTCCTATCGAAACTTCAACATCGTACTTATAGTTTACATTGTAATTTTAGGAAAGACTAAGATTTGTCTTTCAAAACCTTGAAATACTTATTTTTACATTTAATTAATTTTGATTGAATGAAAGCATTGCATGCGTTTATTTAGACTTATTGAAACATGTTGGTGAATTTCATTAATTTAATCTCTAAAAAACAAATCTTAATTTAAAAACTTGATTAAAAAACTTTGAATTTTTTTTCATATTTCTGAGCAAAATATGTTTTTGGTTTCGTCAATTCTTTATCTCTTGTTTTTTTACCGATGTAGGATTCAACCTAGTGATAAATCTATTTTGATGTTTTTATTGATTTTATATTTTGCTACTAACACTTCTAATTTTATATATATACAATAGAATAGAAAATATAGTAAAAAATATCTAAGGTATATAAGGATGTTTCCCTGATAAACTCAAAAATGTAATTTTTAATTAATTAAATATAATCTCAAAATAGTTTAAGAAAATGAATGAAAAAAATAAGCTGTAAATCATGATCTTTCCTAATAATAAGTAGAAAATTCGATTTTTCTTATTTCCTTGGATATTTTTAAGGATATTCTCGAGCTAAAACAATGCTAAAATTGATTTTAAGGTAGCGTTAAAAATGAAGATTATAAATTAGCATTATGTTATATATTACCAAAAGCCTTATGTTATATAATTTAAAACAAGAAATATTCAAGAAACAGCTTATATTTTTATCAGTAGCAAATCTTGTCTTTAAATAATGATCTTATGTTAATTTAAATATTTTCCTCGTAACATTTTTTTTTGTAAGTCTTAAAATGAAATTAGACATTTTCTTTAAAATTAATACAAGATTCTATACCGACTAAGTTAAAATGTAAAAGTTTAAAATCATATAAATACAAGTTAGTCAAAATATCATTAATTATATTTTTAAATTAACTCATAAACATTAAGTCTTAAAAAATAATCAAGTAAAGAATTAAAGATGTTTTTGAATAATTACTATGTTATACGCTAATGATATATGGATAATTAGACATTTGTCAACAAAAAGAACCTTCGTCATGTAAGCGTTTATAGTTTTAACTAACAATTGAGAGGACATATTTGTCTCCTGCAACCACATCATGTACACACTTCATAATGTACATAATGTGTACACTTCAAAATATGCACCCAATTCATGATTATCAGCATAGTTTGTTAGCTAAAAATATTGTTGTGTGTTTATTTATATAGGAAAATTATTTTTAAGCTGTAACTGCCAATCCTGTAAGTTTGACACAATTACACAAAAAAGTCGAAACCTAAATCTAAAAGATTGTGATTTTAATTGATTTTCTTTTTATAAGACAGTCGATAAAATACTAAGGGTTCACTTACCTTATATTTTCTAATATGCTGACTGATTAGTAATGATTTAGGACCATATTTTTATAAATGGATATTAAACAATATATTAAAAAATGAATTAATGGAAAAATATTTATTTTTCAAATTAAAGTACGGAATTTTATCAAGCATACAAATATTTTGCAGACAGCATGCGTATTAATATCATTTATTTTATATAAAATATATTCTAATAACTGTGTATACTATTTAGTATTTAATACTAATATAATATAATTTATGCTACAAATGAATATGATAGGAATATTTTGTATGAGATATATTTAGAATTATCGAAACATCGATTTATACGATTTTTGTATTTTTAGATATCCTGACAAATTGAGTTTAATTCTTTTTTTTTTTTTTTTTACTATTATCTGATAATTCTTAAAACTAATGATTTAATTAAAAATAATAATGTAATTTTTTTTAATTAAGTATATCAAATATTTTTCTCAATTGATTTTCAAGTATGTCACAACACTTATTACTTAAATAGGTAATGAATAAAATATATAAACATCATTTGATGGCGTCATCAAAATCGCATAATTAATTACCATTGATGCATAAATGATTAAATAAATTATCAATATTTTCTTTCTAATTTTTTGTTTTTATATAAACTTTCATGTGTCCATTTCTAACAAAAAATTTTGTGTTGAATAAGTATATGATTTATATACTGTACCTCTCATCAACTTTAATAGTATTGATCCCCTCATAGTCTTTTTTATATTCAATGCCCGGCTGTTGTTAGGATGCTGCTCCTGTCCAGTAGTAGAAGGAATGGTAGTGATAGCACCTCATACAGTAGGGCAGCCAATGGGTGGGCAACTGTATCCTTGAAAATGGGTGGGGTTTCGTTATTTAGAAGCAGAGGCCAAGCAGAATTCCCTTACTCTTAGTCTGTCACTCCCACAGGTATCAATTCACATGGAGGATATGGTAGCCACGAAATACTTAACAAACAGAAGGGGATCGAGTTTGCGAGGCTTAGTCGAAGGCTTTGAACTCAAGTCTACCGTCCAACAGCCGCCACCTGCCTCGGTAGACGATCCACAGAACCATACCTTAATGACGCGAGAAGTCTCGCCGGCACCCACTCACTTAAATTGGCATACACTCTCGCGGAAGATTTGTGTAACCTCACCTTAACGAACCGTCAAATCCTATACTATTCCTCTACGCTTTAGAAAGAGGTATTTGTTGAAGAGGAGTACAAACATTCCGCGATATCTCTCGAAGATAGTTTGTACCACCTCAGCCGGGATTCCGTAGGGTCCCATGCCATTTTCTTTGCCATGGAATTGACTACCGACACATGACACTTCTTTAGTTGTGTCTGGATTCGAACTCAATACCTTCTGATGACGAGAATGTACAATTTAAACAATCAGGCCATCACGGCCAATTTCATAATCTGATTAGCATGTTTTAGCCAATATTAACAAACATTATTCTTTGATTGTGTCTCGATTCAAACTCATTATTTTCCGATACGAAAGCACCAAACAATCAGGCCATTGAAGCCTATTTCATAACTTGATATTGCATGCAATCATATCTCATAATTCTGTGTACACTCTTTTAAACTTATATTCATATTACTGTTTTAGTATAAGATAAATATAAAATTATACTTTAACACCAACAAAAGTAGATTCCAGTAAATACCTGAATTGTATGCCTAAATGCAATTGTATTGAATTAGTCTTAAGTCATGAGGAATCACCTTGAACACCAAAAAAATTCCTTATATTTATCTTGTGTTTAAAATTTATATTATGTTTAAATGTTTATATTATGTTTAAAATTATCATAATAAAGAAACGTCAATTTAAGTTTATTAAAAGAACATCGGGGCATGATTAAAGATAGGAACTAATAAAAAAGCTGATAAAAAACCACCTAAGCTCTGATAAAAGCTGATAACCACGCAAAGCTGATAAAAAACCATCTACAGCAGCTTTTAAACCAAAGCAAATATGAAATAAATTGATATGGGAGAACGGAAGAGAAGGAAATACCTTCATTCGAGGTCACAGAAACACAAATGAACAAAGTCTGTGAATCGAACTCATTATATGCTGAATTTGACTTCGGAACATTAACCACTTGCCTGAGACATAAGAAATAAGAGCTTGGAATGATTTGGCAGAATACTCCAAGAAATTCAGAGAAATCAGTGTAATCCAAACATTGCTGTGGACACATTGTACTTTTCCAAGATATAAAATATACACTATATCTAATAGTACTCTATGTAGTAAACATTCATTATTTAAAGGAGAGAGAGTAAATATTATTATTCTAGTTATTTAATCTATTCTTTTCTAATTGTACACCTAAAAGTGGAATAAATACAAATATGGGAATTACTCAACATTAGTAAAAGTTGAGAATGTATTTGAGATATTTATGTAATCTACTTTTTCAGATTTAAATATTATAACGTTCAGTATATAGAAAAATTTATTACATGCTATCAACTTCCCTCATACACAAATGTACATATCCATACATATACTTCTTTAAATTGCACAAATAATTTAGGGACAAAGTGGCCGAGGGGACAGAATTGTGCCTTTAGCCTTCCGATCAATAGCTTAAGAGCTCGAATCCTACTTACTGTGGATGTTTGTAATACTTCAGAAACGATGTGAAAGATGGATTTCAGTATAACTATCTCCGTAATTAAAAAAATGTGCCCTAGATCATCAACCAATTATGATGAGACAAATCTGTATTTCCATCAAATTTCCAGAAAAGTTGATACTATTTTATGTTTAGAAAATAAGAAAATAGATTTAATAGACTTAAAATGTTTAGCTTTGTTATTCATTTTTAGCTTAATAATTAAGAGTTGAATAATTCGTTTACATTAATTTGAAGAAGAAATAACATGTACCCTATGCCGGTGATTTTAAATATGAAAACTTGATTTAATTTTATTTTCATAATGAGAAATATGAATTAACTTTAAAAATTGAACTTCCCTTTTAAAACTTTTGCGCACAGAAAATTAACTGAATTCTTTACAAACTTCATTCATGTGCATGTATATTTATCGTATCTAAGATAATGTATATGATATTTCAATATATATATATATATATATATATATATATAATATATATATATATATATATATATATATATACATTATATAATTTAGGATTGCTTTTAAAGGAAACATCACACTTATTTTAGATTTGGCACTTCTTTGCCACTTTGAAGTTGGAACAAAAAAAATAAATGTGTGAATGCTAAATTATATTTTATTCTTTAAATTTAAACAAAAAGTAATCTTAATAGATTACTTGAAATATCGTATACTTTATCTTAGATACGAAGGAAATATTTTATTTATTTCTTTAAAGGAAAGAGGATTAAAAGATCTTGGATTTTCAGAATTCTGTCAATCGATTTTGCAGCACTGATTGGAGGATTCTCTTTCTTGATTCACCAATCAGTGCTGTGTACAGAGTACTTTATTTTTCAGCAAATCAATTTTAAAAATAAGTAAGAAAATCTCTTGCTTCCAATACGTTGAAGCCAAATAAATTCGTTTTTTATTAGATGAAAGGAGATGAAGTTGCCTTTATAGATCCACAAATACTTTTTCCTTTTGAAAAACTTTCCGACACACTGAGAAGACAAATCAATATCTGTAAAATGTGTTATCCTTTATAATATAAAGACACACTATTATGCTATTTCAGAGAATATATTCTAAAGCATATTTTTTGCAGTAATGGATAACATTGGCAAACATTTAATTTACTACAGTTAATGTGTTTGAACCAAATTATGCTTTACTTCCATTATCTGTATGGGGCGTAGTACTTGACTGGCTGTTTTAATGTAAAATAAATAAAATTGATCGAAGGTTGATAAACATCCTCAAAAGTAGTGTTATAATGAATGATAAAAAATCAATTTTGAGAAGTCAATACATGTTAGTATGTAAAAATAGATTATTACAACACTGGAACATAATTTTTCTTAAATCATAAGATGCATTTCGTTTCCACGGTTTAATATTGCATAGAATAAGTAGTAAGCAGTTTGATTTAAACATTTCTTATGTAATAATGTCTTTTAACAGTTTCGAAATTTAAAAAAAATCCATCAAAACTTTAACATTGTAAATATAAAAAACGTTAGTAACGTTTACCTGAATCATGCATTCAAAAATGCCTGACATTTATTTAGATTTCATCTCAATTAAATCTGCAAATCGGACAGTATTTAGTAATCAATTAATAGGTTTGAGGCTATCGTAATATGTGTTGCTATCAACCATGTATCTTACCTAATTACAGGCATTTCCCAAATTGTGAGCAGTATTCACATGTTTCACATAAATATAAACCCAGAAAACTCTTAAGCATGCATTTTATCCGACTTGAATGTAGAAGTGTTATATTTATTCCTCTGTTCAGCAGAGATATAATTTATAATATTCCACTCAGAAAAAGCTCCAACACTAGTCTATCGAGGGTCCTAGTATGTGTCTCATTGACAATTTCAGATAAATATTCAAATCACTGTACTTTAATACACTAGCAGCATTAAAACTTGATGAAAACTACGAAGAATTCTGTCGTCTGAAATTATAAAAATATCAATAAAGGATCAAGTGTTTTGTTTATTACTGTGTGTGTGAAAAGGATGACTAAAGAAAGATTGGTCCACTTGCTATAAAAACTGACTGATGTAATTAACCTACGTAGAAATTTATAAATTAAATATTGAAGAAAATTGAAAAAAAAATCATTTTAAATATTGACCGTTATCAAATCAATATTGCTTCAATATACATCGTTGTAGGATACAATATATTGTCTGTAGTAATACAGAGCTTTTTAAAATTACAGATATGTTACCTCTGGATTTGCAAGTCAAAACTGATTCTAATTTGACAAATCCTAAAGATTTTAAAATAATTGTGATCTTCTTCTACTAATAAGTCAAATATTTTTCGTGTGATATTAATTCAGAAGCTGTTTGAATGCGAAGGTAGAAAAGAAATCAGAATATGAGTAGAACAAGATTAAAAATAATTCATTATGTAAGCGTCCGAGTGATTACTTAAGATTATGTGATCAGACAGTTTAAAAAAAAGTCTATCAGAAGGAGTCCTTGAATTTAAATTACATATTGCTGTTAAGCAAATGTACTAGAAGGTCTAAAATATGGAAATATAATAAAAGAAAGAATACAACTTAAACTATAATATACAGATGTAAAGGACGCGATCCATGCCGTATCGATTTTAGAAATCTTATCGATTGGGATCAAAATACAGTTAAAAGAAACTTCTACAAAAATTTTAAGTTCAAAATGGTTCCATTTCTATCATGTCTGCAGCATAAATATTTTATTTCATTAGTTACACGAAGAAGAAATCTGGAGCGATGGTTGGCAAAAGAATAAATTCTGCTGTATAATACATTTGAAAGGGTTGTTGTAACAGTTATATACATTGGCTTTAAATAATTGAAACTGACAAATCCAGTTCAATGACATCGTTCGTCAAAATCATTTTTTCCACTCTTTAATCTTTTGTTGACACTCCTATTGTTTACATTGATATCAGGCATTATTGACATCTGCTTTCCAGTATCATTAAATCAAGGCATCGGTTCCCTTGCATCAAGCGGATATTCAATCCGTGCCACTTGTTTCTTTCAAATTGACCATGAAACCATTTAATAATTATCATTCTGAAATATTTTGTGACTCACTATCGCCAGTAACCCACATATAAATTTTCATTGATCTATTAATTATTTTGCTAAAGAGTAAAATATTTAGAAAATTTGTATAAAATTGAATTATTATAGTGTAAAAATATTTAACTGGGTTACAAATTTTTTTAGGTGTAAGACAATAATTTTTAGAGTAAGTGTCCAGGATTTGGACATAAAAATTGTGAAACCAAGGGAGATATATGTCAAGAATTTTGGTCCAGCTTTGGTTCCAACCATTGTCGAACTATGAGAGATATAAGTCGTGAGTGTACCTTCTGCAAGCACGTCTATCGAAATAGGTATTTGGGAAATTTCAGTATTTTCTTCTTTGTGCCAATTGAATACAGAAAATAGATGCTGTTGCACCAGCATGTTTTCCTGTACCAGGCTCAGAGCTCGGCTTTACCATTTAGATAGAAGCAACCAGGTGGAGGCTTAGTAATTTTGAAGCAGGAACCAAGCAGAAGACCCCAATACGTGGACAGCCAACCTCAGGGGCATCATTTCACTAGGAGGTTATTGCGACCACCTCCGGTTTTATCAAGACCCTGCCACCATTAGTATAAAAAATGGCTCTATGGCTAAGCAGGAATTCAAACTCACTACCTTCCTATAATGAGATCGTCACCCTAACTAACCAGGCCATAGCGTCCTATAAAGATTATTGCTGTGAAAAAAAAAAAACTTTTCACAGATACTTTTCATAGACAATGTTCTGTTGCGGTAATATTTAACCCAGAGGAATCAAAATAGCACCGCAACAGGTATAGATTCTTAGCTTGTCCACTGCACGCATCAAAGTTTATTCGAAGGTTTTTAATTTTTCAAATAGTATATTTTAATCATTTTAACAAACATACTGACGAAGGATGCAATTCTTCTTCGCTTTTCCACATATTAATTTTTCTCCTTTAATAAAACTTATACTATAATTTTAATAGCTACATTTTTTTTTACAAATGCTTGTTGTTAACTTAAACTGTTAAGAAAATTTTATCACAAATGCTGTAAGAATATTCCCTTTTAAGTAAATGACATAAGAACAATCAAAATTAATAATTTGTACATTTTTATTTGAGAATAATTAAGAGTGCATTGTAATGTATTTAACAGTTTTAGTGCACTTCATGATTCAGTATTAAATTTCGAGACTTCAACTCCAAACATAATAAGACTGCACACTGAATTTTGTTCTATAGGACTTCTTCCTTTGTATTCAATAAATCATAGGCCTGGACCAAATACCTGAAATCCATATAATGAGACCAAGTAGTGAATAGTTTAATAACTAGAAAGAATCATATAACAACAGAAAAAACCATGAAATTTAATCACCAATTAGATAGAAGCAGACGGGTGAAATCTTCTTGATTTTAAAGCAAGGACCAAGCAGAAACCCCCCAAACTTTTGCCTGTCATTCCCTGGGGTGATTGCATTTCACTTTGAGGTGATTGCGATCACACCCAGTTTTAAGGTGCGAAACAAATCATAAGGAGATGGTACATCCACAAAAGTGTGGCCTGGCGTCCTGTTTTTCATGCCAGTGGACAATTTTCACTTATGAATAAAATTTCGAAACCATTCCCAACGAAGAATCATAAAGAACACAGAAATATAGTTTCAATATTTTGTTGTTCAAAAATGATTGTACTTGAACATGAAACATTTTTCAAACATGATGATTATACCACTAGCTCATTTTAATGCATTCATAAGTATGATAAACAAGAATTGCTACAAATAACCAAATTGTGGATACTACGAATCTCAGGTTAAAGTATTTCATGGACTGCATTTCATTAATTTTTAAGATGTAGTATCAATTAACAAGAAATATATTTCACAAGACTTCTTGTTATTTTATATATACAATAAATATTTAATTTAAATTTTAAAAGCTGAAAAATTGTTCACAGAAAACTTAGTTTTTCATTTTATGAGAAAGAGTTTGGGAAATAGTAAATAATTATTTCTAATAGATAAAATTGATTATCTGTGTAAATTAAAATAAAATATATTGATAAATTATGAAAAAAATAGGTAAACGCAAAATACCATTGAACTCCAAATCCGATACTTATTTAATTCATATTGCTTTGAAATATTTCCAAGAAGTCGAGTATTATTGATGTCTATAAAGCCTAATTAGCAAAATGTCTATAAATTACAATAAAAAGCATCGGTAATAAGTCTTGAAATAAACTGCGAATATTAACCCACATTTTTGTAAAATATCTTCAAGTAATGAATAAAAATGGGAAATTGCAAATTATAACAAACAAGAAGTATGAAACTTTAACAGGAGTATTGATAAAAATTATTAAAGGCTTAAGTCAATCCAGATAACTTCGAATAATTTTCAAGCATACAATATAATATAAAAATTATAAATCAAACATGGTAAAAATGTATGATTGTAAAATTTGTATTGTCAAAAGTATCGATAATATTCCTGAAAAATAAATTCATAAGTTTATCCATATTGTCTTTATATATACAGAAGGATTCAATTGATATAAAAAACTACGAAGCACATAATTTAATGTATGATTAATAATAATTTGGCAAAAAAATGTATGAATTACTATGAACTATAGGTTAATAATTCTGGAAATGAAATGAGTAAGTTAATTACAGATATTTTTAAACAACTGCAAGTAGTCAACTAATATGAAAAACTATGATTCCTAATTAGCATAAAATGTATGATATATTTTAAAGAATATAAATCTTAATTCTATATTTTGTAGAAATAAAGTGATCTGATTTATTTAATTTAGTTATCAATGAATGAATTCTGAATTATCTAAATATATTCATGCTGTCACTCTATTCTTATTCCAAGGGAGACGTTTCGTACTCTATAATGAAACGCTTGCATTTTATCAATCAAACAACATTTAAAATATATTATTGACTAATTATAATATTTAGACACATTTTACTTAAAATAATGCATAACACCCCTGCTCGCACTGCATATTTAAACGCGTTTAAGTCTCGTCAGAACTTTATCAATGTGACATCTTATGATTTAATTCAGTTCGAACTGATTTATCTTAAATCAGTTTGGCAAACTGATTTAAATACGTTTCAACTGATTTAGAGCCATCTTGCTTTCTACTATCTTGTTTCAATGTCCGTAGAAATATTTGAAATAGATCGAAATAAACACAAAAAAGTAACATTAAAAAAATAATAATAACACAGAAATAATTACAAAAATAGTAAATAAACATAAAAAAATTGTATTAAATTTAAGAAGAAATAGATCAGTGGATGACATTATTTAGTTTCGTACTCCTCATATCAAATATGATGATATTAATTAATGCCATTTGGTCTGTAATTACTTAACAAACTTTCTCAACTATAAAATAAATTCGAAAATATCATATAATTTATAATATAAAATAAAAAATAAGGCTTCGAACAACAACCAATATTTCTTAAATCAGTTTCAATTGTAAGGCAGTGCGAACGCTGTTTTCAGCGTCGTGCTTAAATTAAATCAGTTTTAAATTTAAATTGATTTAAAAAGGCCAGTGAGAACTGTGTATAAGTACTATTAACAAATGAAATTTTTTTTGTTTGGATTGAAAAAAAAATATATTCCAAAACCGCAATTCAAAAAATAATAATATATAGAAAGTCTGAAGCAATGGGAACATCAAGTCACATTCTTTTATTTAGTTTTAAGAACGAATAATATATTTTAAAATTTTCCTTTAAAGGGGAGCATAATAGTTCTTCGTCTCCGAGGTACCTATGTAATTACACTGGAGTGCTTTCCTTAACCATTTCTCAAAACATGTGAGAACACAACATAAAATAACGATTTCAAATCTGTGCAAAAGACAAATAAATTTCAGATGATTATTCGAAATATATTTCAAGAAGTGACACATAAATTCTTATAAATTACATCGCTGAAAATTCCTAACATTTTCATCGAGGCATCCCATTTCTCATTCGCTTAAATTGCCTTGCAAGATAATACATCCCTCGACTAATTTATTTGTATGTGTTCTTCATATCTTTCTCTTTTGCGTAGAAGACCACGCCCAAAATGGTGAGTGATGGACCCTGCAAAGGGAAAATTTTCCCTGATTAAATTGAGCCGCAGTTATCCTGTCTTTCTCTAAGAACAAATGACAGTATTAAAATGAAGTTTATGACGTTCATCATCCTCTAAACTGCGTCGCATATGCATAATGAAGTGAAGATTATATTTAGAAAGTCCAACTTCAAGTAACCTGGCTTTTGAAAAGAAAAGAAAGAACTCGTTCGCTCTCGCTTTGCTTGAATATGAATGGGAATCTGATTATTTCTGAATATATTTCCATATTAAATCATGTCATTTTTAGATACTTTTTGCAGGCTTCTTCTGATTTTTATCATATTTTATAATAGTTAAATCTCATTAATGCAACATTAAGTAGTAAGTAAAAAGCTAGTAGTTTACATATAATTTAGTTTATAAAACATAATTTCATAAAAGCCTAACAAAGCAAATCCGTTGTTTGAAAAGAAAATATATAATTAATCTATTTTGTTAGAATATTGATACCAATGATGTGGATTTATCAATAAAACGTTTTTTTTCAATTTAGTTACCTTCAGTGAGAGTAGCATTATTAACTTTGTTCTGGATTGATTTGAGATTTATTTACTAATAATCGAATAAGGAGTTTTAATTTCTTAAATTCCCTTTTGTCACAATTACTTTCACTTATTTAAAAGTTTGCAGTTCCCTTTTCTTGAACGCCTAAGAAGATGTGGTAGGAAGTTCCTAATAATATTAAAAGACAGTACCGTGAAACTTCACCCAGCTGCCTTTATTTAAATATAATTTCTTATTGCAACAAGTCCTAGGTATCAGCTACTATGAAAAATTAATGTAGTTAAACCCACTCAATGTGACAGTCTCTAACTGGCTTAAGCATCAATCCTACTACTTTTCGGACTTGTCCCATCATGCATCTCTTCAAAAGAACGATTCATCACTTATACTTTTGTCATATTTTAGTGTAGCCTGTGTAGATCAATAAAATCAAGTGCTTTTTTTCATTTTTGTATCCGTTTCCTATTTTGGCACCCTTAAGAATGAAATAAAAAAACTATTTGATGGTAAAATATACTCTCTTTCTATGACAGAACTATAACAATTAGTAATCATCCTATAAATTTATTATACAGTAATGCAATAAATTATTTGTAAAAACACGAACGTAAAGGTAAAGCACGCTCAATTACATAACTTCTTGGTTCTAAATCCTGAGAATTTTGACTTAAGTGAAAGATTTTTTCCAGAAAAATTCTGCCATTAACATAAAATCAATGGATAGGAAATCCCTTTTAAATATCAAAAACATGCTTTTCAAATAAATTATGTAAACGATCTAAGGTACAAACTGATTCTTGGAAATTTTCTATCTCTAGAAAACTATTCTTATCTATAATTTTTGGAACTAGTTTGAGGTATAAAACGGTTAAATTTAGTACCACATTCATTATGCATTTTATAAAATGCATCTGGGTAGTATCAGTAAGTTTTAAAGATTAATACAAAACAATCAATTGAAATCATTTTCAAAAAAAAAAAAATATGTTAGATATTATATAAATTTACGTGATTTGTTTTTTGAAGTACTTCTCTCAATTTACAGTATATTATTTATTCTATTTTACAATTTCTAAAATATTTTCTTTTATTTGTTGCATATGTAAAAAAGAATGGAAAAGAAAATTATATTTAACAATCTTATAAAACATTTTATTCTCTGAAAAACCCTTTAAAGCTTAATTCTTTTTTTACTGCTTGTTTTAAATTAGAAGCGACAGTCACAGGAGAAGTAATATGTTTGTGTACGTCAATTGTTATATCTATTTCTTTTAAAATATGTCCATTATATTAGAAATTAAATTATCAAACTTGATAAAGTAGCTGTCATAAAACTTAGTTTTTGTCATGAAAATAAAAGTTGATGTTTATCCGTGAAGGAGAAAATTTTATTTTTCATTGAATTACCGTACCTAAAGCAAAATGAATTTTGTTTAAAAATTATATTTTTAATATTACATGTTTTTAAAAATTCTATTATTTTTAAGAATAAAATATTCAATTGAATAAAATATATAAAACCAAATACGAAAAATTGCTTGTTGGAAATTTAAAAAATAATTCCTTTATAATGTCTCTTTTTTACCTCAAAATTAGATTCGGCTATTAAAGAATGTGAAGGACATTCTTAAATTCAAAAGAGAAATGTTGACTAATTTGAAATAAAGTGAATGTATTTCTATTTTTATTTATATAATTTACTACATGAGAACAATGACAAAATAGTTTCGGCTTGAAATCAATAGCATGTGGTGTTAAATATTTTTTTTTTAATTTTAAACATTTGGAAGCTTATCATTGCTTTAAACGATCGTTTTAAAATATTTTTAAATAAAGAGAATAACAACGTATTTGAAAAACAGGGGCTTAAGCTTTGTTAATGCCTTAAATCTGCTTGTACATGCAAAGTTTAATTATGCAATATGTATTGATCTTTATAAACATTTCATAAAGTAGAATAATATTAGATGACTTCATTTTATGCCTTTATTCATGTATAACCATTGTTTCCTATTAGTCGTAGTTAATGAGAATCACGGGTAAAAAAATCAATCAAATGGTGATTTTGTTTACATAACGGGTATGTATCTGACTGTCTGCTTGATAAATATGGAAAAAATTAGGATATGGTATTTTTAAGCTGTTAAAAGTGATGCATGCAAAAATATTTTAGTTCTACTTGATGAGTTCGATTTCAGCAGTTTTTCTTTCTGAAAGACGTTAGCAAAGACTTGGAAAACTTCAGATCAATAAAAAGTAAAAAACAAAATATTTCGATAAAAATATATGCTGAAAACAAGCTTCTATCGTTTAGCTTTGTTGCATTCATATTTAAAATCTCACAATAAATATATAATTCTTATAAATATAATTCATGATCTTTGATTTTTTTAAAATTTCAGTGTTATTTCAAAGACAAAAATTCAAGTTAATAATTCATAAACATAATAATTCATAAGCATTTTTTTTTTACATTTTCCATGTAACTGTTATCTGATTCTGATTACAAGTGCAGTATTGTTGTTAATAATTAACAACAAAATGATGCAACCAAAAATGCACACACATTGGCAGTAAAACATCATACAATTTTATACTAAAAGTTTAAACAAAATCGGTCAAACTGTAGGAAGATAAAACAGTTTTGTAAACTCCTTTTTGTTAAATAACTTATTAGAAGCATTTAAATTAATCTAAATATTTGAATTGACAGTAATAATGGTAATTCAAATGTAATAAATAAACTGTTTAGATTTATTATGGGACAGAATGTAGAAATACCAATTTAAACACATTTAAATTAATCATTTGGGATTATTTATAAATGTTTAAAGTTTTATATTATGTATTCAACCATGACACACATTATGAAATTCATGATATTAAACTGATTATATGTAAATACTTTAAAATATTTTTCTCTCTCTCTTTGGTAAATATAAAGTATTTAATAAGATTCTTTAAAAACCTTAAGAAAATAACTTTTTGCAAATTTAGACCAAATTTGGTAATAAAATATTAGCACAGAAAAACTTTTGCTTAATTCTGAAATGTATTCATGCAGAAAAGTCTAAATATCTGGTAATCTTTAAAATAATCTACATATGATCATTATCTTCACATTTTACACTATAATTGTTAATATTACCATGCATTTTCTGCAGAGATTAGCTCTCAAGAGCTAAAGACATATATAAAAATGTTCTATAGTTAGGGTAATTGTGATGATGATTCTGTTAATTAGAATTAATAATTTTATTATGATATTTCCGTTTATTATTTAATGTCCAAAATTTTATCAAATGAAAAGTAAAAACAGCTATTATTTTCTGTTATGTCGTGTTCATGATGTTGTTATACACTAACTGTAACACATGATGGTGTCATAAGTAAAAGTAATGCTATTCTAAAATTCAAAAAGTTTAATTTTTAATTTAAATGCAGCGTGCAAATTTAGATAATAAAAACTTACATTAGACTTAGTAGGCATTCTAAGCACACTGCCACCTTTACTTATTACCCATGTAATTGGTGCACACTGACTTACGATTGAAATGATTAATATTTAAGATAATCTGCCGCACTCATTTAATGACATTAATCTGTTAAACCGAGCATCATTAAATTACCACTGTTGTGCCATCATATGCTTCAAAAATGAAAAAGCTGACAAATGTTAATTGTATATTAGAGTTATTTCATTTTTTTCAATTGAGGATTTTTCCAGCATCAAACGAGCACAGATATTCTTCCACGGTTGTTCAGAAAAATTGTAATATATATATATATATATATATATATATATATATATATATATATATATATATATATATATATATATATATATTACTACTTCAACGTCATTAATAATTAAATGAACTCAAAAGTCATTTTGTGAACAAAAATAATATCACTGTTGTCGTTCGAAAAACAATACTCTGATTATGAACTGGAGGATTATTTCCTTAGTGACATATATTATACTATAATCATATTTTATCTGATGAGTGCGTTAGTAATTCCATTTTTTAGATGCATGATGTGTCGAATTCGTCATATTACTTTTCAATAGTCTATTTATAAGAAAGCAAAATCAGAGATCCCATGTTGGCATAAGAAAATAAATTTAAATGTTATGCTTTTTAATATCTTATTGATGTAAAATCAAAAGTTGAGCTATTTAAAATACCATATATTTTTAAAAACTTTTAAAATACCATGTTTAATTTTCTTAGATGACTTCATCTTGAGTCGAAAAAGAATAATTTTAGATTTCTCGATAACAAGTCCGCAAAAAGTTATGCGTGTAGAAATTAGTGACATATTTTTTAAGAGAAGTATGGATTCTTAAAGTTAAAAACAGTTTGTATCTATTCTTTAAAGTTTTATGCATAGGTAGCTTGTTACTAGTCAACATAAGACACATAAAATATTACATTTTGCATTTTTGCCAAAAATTTAACTCTTTGCAGATGTTTGATTAAATGAATTTTTAGCAAATCTATAATCTATTAAAAATGTTAAATCTATTTAAAAATGTCGTTAATTTCACGGTTCACTAAATGTCCCTAATAACGCAGGTCACTAAAATGTCACTAATTACGAAGGTCACTAATATCACTAATTAATCAAAGATATTTTTAAATCTCACCAATTACACAAGCGTATTGCTTCTTAAGTAATAAACAATTATATTGAGAGAGAAAATTTGGAAAAGCTAAAGGGTATCATTATTTTTAATAATTATTACCCGTAATGATACCTTCACATGATGTGTTATATGATGCGTTTATGAATCAAAATCCACCATTCCCCAAATATTAAAGCAGTCTTGTTCCACAGAATTTGAAATAAAATTAAAAAAAAGGGTAACAACGGAATTTAGTAAATGATGCTTTTGAAAAGAAGAAATAAAGAATAGGGATTCATCGTTAAATCCTTCCAAAATTATATCACTTACCTGGGAATATGGAAAAAAAAAAATTCAACAAATTGATTATAGATTGTTTTCATAGACAGTTCTTGATATTCTTTAAATGATACTTTCTTTTTCTTGCCTATTACTTTAAAATAATTGTAGCACATGAACTAGAATTTAAAATCCCTATCTCATGCCAATCTGATATTCTTAATTTACTAAATAGAGACTATATTTGGAGATTGCAAGTATTGACTTTTGGTATTGCAAATAAGTAAAAATTTGATTACTGTCGTTTCAGTTCCGATATTCCCACTGTACAAATTAAAATTGAAGTTAGAGGATAGTAAGTCACGTTTTTATAGAAATGTAAAAGAAATCATCTTACGCATTTTATAGACTTTTCATGAACTTAAGCTAACCCAAAAAAATATTTTTTCTTTCCTTGATGCCTTCCCGTTCCGCTAGGTTACATATAGAATATGCTACTTGTATCATAGCTTATACAGAAGCTTTTTCATGTATTCTTCTGTAACTATTCCATGGAATAATTTGCATAATTATCGAACAATGTCTTTTTGAAATCAATTGAAGCAATGAGTCTACGCAGTGACAGATATAAAGATTTAAATCAAGTTTCTAATATAAAATTAAAGTAGTACCAATTCATATGATATGTAAATATAGCAATAAATAAACGTATGTTATTTATTAGAAATTATTTGAAAATAAATCCATATTTTTATGTAAATTTATATAAAATTTTAAATATCTATCTATCTATCTAACTATCTATATATCTATATATATATATATATATATATATATATATATATATATATATATATATATATATATATATATATATATATATATATATATATATATATATTTATATTTATGTATATATATATTTATATATATTTATATATATATATATATTTATGTATATATATATATATATATATATATATATATATATATATATATATATATATATATATATATATATATATATATATATATATATATATATATATATATATATATATATATATATATATATATATATATATATATAGATAGATAGATAGATAGATAGATAGATAGATAAGATAGATAAGATAGATCAAAGTTTGTGTTGTAATATTAGCAATAGATTCCCAAATATATGCAATTTTTTTTTTAAATCGTATTCTTAATAGTGTTTCCAAACATTTTTCAAGTATTTCGTACAACATGTGTAAAATGATAAATTGCATACTACTTTCCCTTAGCAAAATATTATTAAAAATTTATGATTAATATTTTGAACAATAATCAATCGAAAATTATAAGTATATTTTACTTTTTCTCTAAGAGCTCAAGCCCAAGATCCCAATATTCAATTTATTTGTATAAATTTCGTTATGCATCGAAAAGGTCTAACATCATCTCGAACCTTGATAAGAAATGATGTTTTCCTTCTAATTTTTAATTTTTTTCATTTTCACTATTATTATTATTTTTTATATAACATTTTAAAATATATATGTTCGAGTATAGCATAAAATGTTAAGTAAATATATAGGCCCTGTCCTTATTTTTTTAAACAATCCAATGAAATATGTCCAATAATAGCATAAGCGTTTATCAATTGTTTACTGAAATCATTAGTATATTTCTCTCTCTTTCTCTCTCTCTCTCTCTCTCTCTCTCTATATATATATATATATATATATATATATATATTCATTATTATTATTTCCATAGCAATTTTAAAAAATATTATTCATTACAGAATATATTATTATTTCTTTACATTATATTAGTGTTAACACGTGATCATGCAGATACATATTATAATGTATTCTGACTCTTCATTTTGCTATAAGCATCAGTGGCATCTTACATAAACGTTAGATAAAAACTATCAGAATTTCATTAAAAAATTTATATTGAATAAAGTTTTCTTTATCTTCAAATATCATAATTTGACAAGATAGCAAAGTATTATTTTTTACTTAAAAATAAATGACTTCTATTTTAAATTTATTAATAACTTTAAAGTCTAATGAATAGTTTAAGAGATGCACTAATTTATTTTTCTAAACTAATTTGCATATAATCATTTTCCTTTCGTTTTAGTTGACAAAATTAGGAATAGTTCTATAAAAAGTATAGAACCAATATTTCTATCAAGAAGCTTTTGCTTAAAACTCTTCAATTTTTATTCCCAAAAGACATTAGCTTTGAAGAATAATTTAATTAAATCTACTAAGATTGAATGCTGAATTATAATTCAAATTTTTTTTAATTATGCATTGGAATAAATGTAAGCGAAATATCATATTTTTTTAAGAAATAAAAAAACGTATATCATAAGAAATAATTCATAAATCTATCTTAAACATTTTTATTCGGTCATATACTTTTAGTACATCTTAGAAAATAAAACGTGCAAAAGAAAATGAGAATATCCATAGATAATTAATGTATTATACCAAAATTTTTGTTTTGATGAAAATAAAATGTTTTCCCAGTTGGATTTAGATTAAAGGTTCCGTAATGGAAATTTAGCTTTATCATGTTAACTCGCATTACTAATTTGAAGGCATTTTTTTTTATAAAAAGTCGATCAGCATTCGGTATAACTCTGATCTCTTGACAATAGCTTGTTTATTTTACACCAAAATCCATGAACCGCGATTTACACAAAAAAATATAAGATAACTCAATTAGCTAGTTTAATGATAAATTTAATTTTGATTTCGAATTTTGCAAATATAATAAAATGCAAAATATTGAAATAAGAAATCTTTTTTCAATATATTTGTATCCAGGTAAAAATTAGATTAACGCACAATTATTTTCCTTAAAAAAGCTCATCTTGAAAATTTCAAATAATATTGATATCTTAATTCTATTATTCATGTTAAATATTAAAATTATTTTAAATTGCCAATAAAAAATCCTTTCTTTTATAAAATATGTAGCTAACGTTACCTCACTGTGACTAAATTCAGTAAATATTTCTTGACAATTGTTTTACATTCAGATTAAATTATTAAAAATGTAGAAGAAATAAAGTTATCTGCTAAAATATGTTAAATTTTTAAGTTATATTTAATTGTCAGTTAGTCTGATAATTTTTTTTTATCTAAAGGAAAGACTAAGATTCAATTACAATCCGTATACATGGAAATATATATTATATATACACACACACAAATATATATATATATATATATATATATTTGTTTATATATATATATAAAAATATATATATATATATATATATATATATATATATATATATATGTATATATATATATACACATATATATATGTATATATATATATATATATATATATATATATATATATACATGTGATTTTGTATACACACACATGAATACTTCATTTGCCAAATCATTTAATTCAATAAAAATAACAGTTAAGAATAAAAATGTATATAATGTTTATTTTACGATAAACCCTTTTTACATTATTTACTAATGGTTTAAATAATGTTAATTCTTATATGTATACCAAGAGAAATGTTTTCCAGAATAAATGCAGTTATATAAAACGCAATTTATTCATATTGGATTTTTGTGTCATTTGAAAGTGGAGTTTGGCAAGTGAAATACCCAAATATATATCTATCTATCTATCTATATATATATATTCCATACTTTATGCAACACATTAAACATTATATATTGTATATGCATATACATGTACACATTTTTTTCCATTTTATCTCACATGATCATCTTTTTTACATAAGTTCATCTATATATAATTAGTTGACTTATTCAATTATTTTTTGAGATTTAGAAATACACCAATTAAATATTTAATGCATTTAATTAAATATTTATTTACTTATTTCATAAAAGAGAGATAATCGACTTAATATACTTTAATTAATTTTTGTAGGAAGAATTATGCGTTTTTACAAAATAATGTTAAAAATCGATTTGATATATGTAATAGTATTTCAAGCATAACAGAAAATACATTCAGAAAGTAAAACGGATTTATTTATATTTACATTTAAAATCATTTCATGAATGTATTCTGAGAAAAAAAAATATCCAAATTTAAATCACTGTTACAAGATATTGGAAATGTTACATCTCGTCCTTCCAAAAATCTTTCAATTTCATCGAAAAAAACCATTTTTTCCCCTTATTGCTAATGCAAGCCAAAGAAGATTATATAAAAAGTAAAATAGTAAAAAAATGAAGTTGAAGAATCTAATTTCTTGTCTCTAGCCACTAGTTTCCTTTCGGAATGCTCACGCCAAATTCAAATGGAAGCACCACATCTTTCGCTTTTCCTTTTGCCTGGCGCAAAGCCAAGTGGGATGCATCTAAGAGAGAAAAATCATTGCCCAAAAAAGCATTCCGTTTCTCTTCCCAAATAAGCTGACATGGACTAGTTCGTAATTGGTACTTTCAATCTAAATCTTGATGAAAATGATAACTGAGTGTATCTTACATGTATTCAATTGTATGGATTTAATAATACATATTGGTGATGTGACTGTCTGTAAATTTTTGAAAAGCATTTCTGTTATTTATAAAATAAATAAAAATTTACCAACTCTATGCAATTATTATGAAAGGTTTTGTTAATATTGGAAAAAATAGATAACATTCATTTCGTTACTCAAAATATGCTTCATTATTTAATAATCATTTAATGATAACTAAGTCCTCAAATGTACCTTGATTAATAATACAAAGGAAAATTGATATTCTAAACATTGTGACTTAAATTAGTAAAATGATTTAATCTGATGTAATAAAACTGTTTCTGATTTATAATGGAAATATTTTGAGAGTTCAACAGTAATATTTTATTTAGAAAACAACAGTTGATTCCAATGTATTTTACCCTTCCTCTATTATTATTTATTTAATATTTACACTTTTGTATAATAGTTTTTTGCATTAATAAAATATGAATAATCAATCGAATTATCTATCAATATCAATAAACTTATCACATCTGTAATAAATTAATTCCTGATTTAAATTCAAATATTTTAAAATGCATCCAAATGAGTTTTAAAAACAAAATTAGATGTTAATCTACTAATGGGAAAATTTTATTTATAGGAAATAAAAAATTCTAATTCAAGAACTCTCTATTTTATCACTGACCAAATATTATCTTTTTAAATATTTCCTATCCTCATCTGATAAGATTGCTGTTTTTTATACATGAATGCAAAATATGAGGCTCATTATTCTAAAGTAAAGTTTGGTTATATAAATATAAGCATTGATATGTAAGACTATTTAACATAAAGTAGTATTCTTATATCATAATAAGCATATAAATTATATATTAAAAACTTAAAAATAGTTTTATAAAACTTATATCTAAAAACAAAATTTTTTATATTTGTTTGCATAATATTCATTTAATTATATGTTGAATAAAATGTGCAACACATAATTATGCACGTAAGAACATATTCAATGAAATTGGGACAAAAATAGCAAGCTACAAAAATTTATTTTTATATTTACAAAGATTTTTTAAAACATTTTATACTTAGTTAATCAATTTATTTTATTTTTTTCATTAAAGGCTTATATATTGATTATTCTTTAAAAGACATATATGTATTTGTACAAAATACAAGTGACTGATATTCTTAGCACAATGAATAATTTTGCAATGCATATTTGCTTTAGATATCGCAAACTCTTTTTCTTTATGAATTTTTCTTTAAAGGAAATCATGATCAAAACTACGTTCGATAAAAAGATTTCTTTTTTGTAGAAAGTAATTTGAAAAATATGTACTGTGATAAGACTTATAAAATTAGACTCCAATGTAAATTATGTTTGCTTAAGTGCATTTTTATTTCATGGGAAGCAATTTGGAATTTTTTAATATATATATATATATATAGATAGAGATAGATAGATATACTGATAATCTGCTAAAGCTGATATATACACTATATACTGATAATCTGCTAAAGCCATTATTTTCAGTGAAACTCTGACGTTTTAAGATTTTTGAATTTAAAATAGAGTCTGCTTTACAAGAACTCCTTTTTTTATTGTAAACTTTAAATTTCAGTATAACAAAAGTGAAACCAATTAATTTAAATTCAATAATTTGTTTTTAACGTATGTGAAAAATTCAGTGTTCAATGGAAGAAATCCGAGTTAAGTTTACGTACACTAAAATATTAAAAATACCTTTTTTGAAGCAAAATCAATATTTGTTTTCTTATATGAAACATTCTTTTAATACTGTGTATTTTAACTTAAGTAATCGATAGCAATAATAAAAAGCATTAAAGTGCTTGTACGATTTATATTTTCAAGTAAAACATGCGTTTGTTTTCCTTTATTATTATTTTTTCATTTTTCATATAATTTTACCTTACACTAAAATGATTTAATCACATTATCCTACCTAATTTCAAAGGTTTACTCTTGCATTAACTGCAACTGTAGTTTCACAATTTTCTGCTACATAAGCTGATCGCTTAAGAAATATTATTTACAAGAATTGCCCACAATATTTCCCTGCACATATATTCGTCTCCTCATATATTTTGCAATTGTTTGCTCGTATTTCTTCTGCAGCGAAATTCTCGACTGCTCCTCTTGCTCACAAAATAACCAGGGGAAAAATCAAATATAAACTCAATTAGTGTCATCTTCGCTAAGAACTCGTTCATGTATAAAGAAACATGTATATAAAAATTCCTCACTACCGGGAAACGACAAGTTAGCTGTCGGCAAAATGCTCCCAGCAAGGGTTATTCACACCCACGTAACTCCCTTTTTCCCGGGAAAACAAAAAATTCCCCGCCAAATAAAGGCTAGAGCGGAAGTTTCTCCGGACATAGTGTTTGACACAATTTCACGATTGTTTGAGCTTTGACGGGAAGTTTAAATGTCACGGGAACAATTGAAGACTGTCCCCTCTATCCGATAGGGAAGGACTATAAAACTGAAACAGACGTTTTTTTTTTATTTTTTTTTATTTTTACTCACACATCCGAGGGAGGTTTTGTATCACACCTATTGAGCCAGGTTACGTGTTCTGAGAATTTCAGGTCAAAACTTTCACCATATTTCACGATATATACACGAGGATGACTTTTATTAACTTTGACTAGACAATAGTAATATCATTTATTATAAAAATCTTCAAAAATAATAGAATATAGAATAATTTTCCGATGTATTCGCAAGCGTAATATATTATTGTTTTATAAAAAGATATACTTATAAAAATGGTGATATTTAATGAATTACAAACATTTTAATGTTAAGTAAGACGAAATAATTTGGAAATTATTCACGAATATTAAACGTAATTTTAAGAATTCAATTATACAGATAAAACTATCTTTGAATTCCTTTGTTAAAAAAAAAAAGAAATAAAATAAATCGTGTGTTGAATTGTAAATAGAGAATGGTTAATGCTATAAATATACCATGAACGAAATTGAAAATGAAATAAAATAGTTTCTAAATATTGATACTTATTATAATATTTTACATTAGTAAATGTATAGAATATTTATTTTTAACATTATTTACATTATACGCGTCAATTGATAGATTATAACTTTTATAATGTCAATATAAGATAACTAAATTTTTGAATATTTAAATTTTCTTAAAATTTGCATTATTGTGTGATATATTATTTACTTATATGATGTTTACGTTTCTGAAGAATCAAACATGAATAACGCGTTTTAACTAAATGTATTATATAAATTTTTTGAATGCTATTTTTTTACAGTAGGGAATATTTACAATAGAAAATTATTTACATTAAAAATCTCTTGATTCTTTTGAAAAGCACATTAATTATTTTAAATATTTTTCCTTTTTACAATTTTTACTGTATTAAATATTGAATAAAATTTCAATGTTGAATAGTTTAATGGATTTATCTTTAATAAAATTAAAAAATGTTTGATTTGAGATAAGTATGAAATTTTCAATTTTTTTAAATAATGGTAAGTGATCTTTAACATACAGTTAATTTACTATTTTTTGATTCATGGTTTAATTTTATAAGAAATAATTTATTTAATTATTTTCAGAAACTATTTATACTAAAATATTCAATTTCTTCAATCAAAATATAAATTACGTTTATTTTGTTATTAAGCCCCCCACTTAAATAAAAACTGCAATTTCTTAATATTTTTAGTTTTTTTTTTTTTTTTTTTTTTTTTTTTTTGTGTGGATTTTATACATGATATTTATCAATGGAAGACTGACTGATAATCTAAGATAAACATTTTCCTTATAAAGTTAAAATAAATGTGGTTATATGAGTAAAGTAATTTTACAAAATTAATTTCTAAAATAATTAAAACTAATCAAAAGTAAAGTAATTAAAATAATCACTAAAGTAATTTTACAAAATTATCTTAAATTTCATAGTATGAAATAAAATAGATCAAATTACTTGTTACAATTAATTATTTCTTTTTCCATAGGAAGTGGGAATTTATAATTAAATAAGGAATGCTCTTTAATACTAAAATGGTATACAATCCAATGATAAATGATTAATAAATGTATACATTGAATTTTGTTATTGAAGTTTGGAAACTTATTTTACTAATATAATAAATGTATAAATTACTATCTTGTACAGTATTTGGTAAGAATTCCATCAAACTAATCTAATTTTCAGAGTTGTAATGTTACAAGAGAAATTTCACTTAATCTCATTTCAACCAAATGAGCATATTTTACACTCGGGTACTTACGGAAATTGTGATAAAGCTAGAAATGAAGTTGTTATTCAAATTAAGGACTTACTTCTGAGTTTACAAAACAAGAGAAGGTAAACAATGATTTGCTGATAATAAATATCAATATGAAATATGTTGATTATTGCTAAAATAATAGTTTACATATTTTATGTTAATCTATTTTTTATTTATTTATTTATTTAATTATTATTTTTTTTTTTGCTCTTTACTTTTTCTGAATATGATAATTTTTCGTGTATACTTGTACTTTGTACTAAATGTGAATTACATTGTAATTTAAATAAATTGATAAAAATTTTAGTTAATCATGTTTTCACGTATGAGTAAAATTCCTAAAGGAAATCAGAATAAGAAATAATTGATTAACAGTAATGCTAAAGCAGGAGAAGTATATATCAGTGTAGATATAAACAGATGATCCAATAACAATTAGAAGAAATAATATTAACTTACATGTAATTAAGATTGCTGTAATTCAGATTGATATGAGATAAATAATAACGTGTTTTTTGTAGAAATTTTATTTGATTATAAAACTTGATGGTGTTTCGAAAATTGATAAATATTTTATCAAGTGGTAACATAATCAGTCAAATAAGAAGAAAGGTTTTTAAATTACCAAGGAATATGCAACTAGGCGTTATATTTTCAAAACAATATACCAGAATATTTGTATTTATCAATATTTTTAATTCTTTTTGCATCAACTTACACTAGTTAAAATTAAGAATGAAAAATTTATCATAGAGATATATTGGTTTAGAAAATTTTCGTACAGTTTTGAAAATTAATGTGCAGGGCTAGATCGATAACATTAAATAAATTACAAAAGGAAAAATTATAAAAAGTAGGATTCAAAATTTGATATTATTAATTAGTGTAAAAAATGAAAACACACAGCTACAGATAATGACTTCATACTGAGTCATACGATTGCATAATTTACCACGTTCACTTATTTAAGCTAGCAAAATTAAATTAAAGTGTGCCGCGAGGTAGTTTACGAAGAAGAGGAAAAATTTAGATGGAAAATCTTCGGTCCAGTTTCAAAAACTAATAATAAATAATAAACTTTTCTAACTAAACTAAACTGAAATAATAAAATAAAATTAAAATCTTTTTTTCTTAAAACTTATTAAAATATCAAGAAATCTATGTATCCTCAAATATAATATATTACGTGTCAGTTTGAAATTAAAACTAGATCAATCAGAAATGTTCGTATAAGAAGCATCTAAAAAAAATCTCATTTCAAAAATAATTTGGGGGAATAAACTGCGCATGTCTAGTTTTTTTTTCAGATTTTTTCTGGAGCATTTAATTAAGAGGGAAAGAAATAAAATAGTCACTTAAATTCGCAGAAAACTGGATACAGAATAAGAAACATGTATACGCTACAAAATGGTGCCTTTGTTTTCCGTGAAGTAATCTCTAGGATCGCCAGTTTAATCCCATAATCCCAAAATGACTCACTTTTTTACTACCCCATAAATCCTGAAGAAAAAGTCTCGAGGCAGTTTGCGAAGAAGAGGAAATATCTCACCCGAGCTTGTTGCCAGACCAAAGACGTGACAAACTTTTGTTCTTTATTGCCAGATATACTTAAGCAAAATAAAACGATTTTGTGCTAGTTTAGTCAGGAAAACAGGAAAATGAATAGAAGACACAGACTGTATCCTGTGTGAAGAATTTATTCCAAGTACCGGGCTGAATAAGTAATGCGTTACGGGGGTATTATAAATTCTGGACTAGGGCCCTCTGAAATGCGCCATAAGTTTAAGAAGTGTGCTATTAAGTTCATATTTAGTAAACTGAGAAAAAAAATTTGTTGCATAAATCAATAGCTAAATTTTTCTAAAGAGAAGATTTTAGGATATATTAGCTACTCTACCTTAAATCGTATAAGTTAGTTGCAAAATTTTACAGAGTTCTTCATAAACTTAAAACGAGCTAGTATTTTGTATCTAACGATTAGACAAGATTGTACTAAGAATTCTTAAAGTATGATGTACAAAATACAATACATTGTTATGTAGTATTTATAGCATTTCTTTTTATATTACTATATGATATACTAGTAACAAGTAAAAAAATACTAGCATGATAGGGAATATATAATTTGTTTCATAAATTTAATTATTGTAAACGACTAACTTTGAAATTAATTATGAAAACTTACATTTTATTTGTAAAGATATTACTTTTAAAAAAACTTAATTAAGAGAATTGATTTGAATTTTTCAGAAATTTGCTACACCTTTTGAAACAAAAAATATAAAATATATAAATCAATGAATGTCATTATTTACAAAAATATTCTAACGAGCACTAATTGCTAAGAATTACTATTTCCTTAAAAAATTATTATATTAGTAAAATAGGAGGGGGGGAGTTAATGCATTTTAGAATTTATAGAACAATTCATTTCCATAAATTTGATGTTTTTCATGAATGAGGTAATTTTTTTTAAAAAAAATTATAATTAGTTTATGCAATACAACAAAAACTTAAATTGGTTTTAATTTGAAAATAATATGGTAGTTAATAAAGTAAATATAATTTGACTAATTAGTTTTAATTTATTAACATAGACTTCAAATAAATTTATTGAAGATGTAAATAAATATTTTATATATTTAAAAAATTTAACAAAGCGTTTAATTACATTTATTTTAAAATGTTTCATGATGTATAAAATTGCTGCAAATTATTTAAAAGGAAGAAATAGCAACTACATAATATCGATTTAATGAAATAGGAAAATAAAATTAAAAATATAGTGTTATTGATGTTTATCTCAAGACCATCTAGCAGAGCGAGACAATTCTCATAAATCCGAAAATATGTATGAGGGTCCCACCGAAGATCAACCCTTCTAAAATTTAGACACACCAAAATATGAGCAGGAAAAGTCAGTTAGCTATGAAACCAATGACTTTTAGTGTATATTTTTTTTACTTTGATTAAAAATGAGGGCCCTTATGTAGCAACGGAAAAATATCGTAAAAGCAGTTTGGTGTGATCTCGGTATGAGTTGGAAAAATCCCTTCACCCGGATATCATACAAAATGCGAAGAATGGTTGGGGCGGTTTTTAAAAGCTTATTCAATTCAATTTTTCCAGAGAAGAAATATTGCAAATGGTGAGCTTCACATAAATACGCAGACTTCATTTAAAAAAAATATGGAAATGTTATTTTGGGTAATTTTTAAGCTCGTATTAAAAAGTATATTTTTTATCATTCATAACCAAAATAAAAAACTTCCTGTTCCCTTTATTCTACTAGATATTTAGATAGTCAATTGCTGATTTGTCAAATATTCGAATATTCCTGGTTCTACTCCTAACTAATTCTTGAATATTTGTTTCATTCGAAATTAAATTGTAACCATTCAGGTTTACTGTATATTACAAAAACAAACCTCTCATGACGATAATTAAGGCTGGTATAGTTATAGGAATTTAACATATTATTGTAACATATTTAAGGTTTCACATATAACTTTAGCCCTTTATATACTATATCTCTATTTATAAACCCTCGACTAATTTAATTGATAAAGGTATGCAAATCACATATATCACATATGCAAATCACAAATCACACACACACACACACACACATATATATATATATATATATATATATATATATATATATATATATATATATATATATATATATATATATATATATATATATATATATATATATATATATATATATATATATATATATATATATATATAACTATTGTTTTAAACATGAAACAGCTATAAACACAAGAAACTATTCTTTAACCATGCAGAAACATAGGATAATATCAGCTTTAGATTTAAAAGAATTCTAATTACATTTTTGCAGCACAGTAATAAATAATATTTGCCTGTCTGTGCATAATTTTCAGACTAGTGATAGTAACGAATAGTTCTAGAGAAAAAATCAGAAAAAAGTATATTAGGTTTTTTATTCATACATTTTTAAGTCTAAAAAGTATTAAGGACAGTTTTTAGACGTTGACTGATCCATTTTAAAAAGCAGAGAATAAATCAAAAAATGCGCCTTTGTGTTTATTTATAGTTCATATCATACTTCAGCAATCTGAAATGCTAATTTTTAGTTTGTATTGAGTTTCTATATTTTAAAGTATATTAATTATTCATTTATCTCAATCTTTACAACTAGTGTTGAGATAGCATTCAAAACTCATTAATCTTTCCATTAATTAATTTTTTATTTATCAAAATATAAACTTCGAAATGACGTATAAAATAACAACAAGCATTTTTGAATTAAACTAGAAGAATATTACTTAGGAATAAAATCATTTAATATGCCGCATACAGTTTCCGGGATATCGTAGATATATAATTATGTTGTTAATAATTAAATTATGAGCTTGTATGACATTAGATATTTCAAAATTACTTTTATTTATAATGAAAGATTAGACAAAATAGAAGAATTTGTTAGTCATGAAATTTTATTATTCAGCATATTGTTCATTAAATTATTCGTAATAAATTGTTTTTGTTCCAGTAATATTTATATATATTCTGCAGGGTGATAAGTGGTATGTTGTACCATTCTTAATTCAGAAACTGTTTAAGAACATAAAAGACGCAGAAGGAGGATATATAGCTAAACCTCACTCATTCTTCTAAATCATAAAGAAGCTCTCTAAATTCATTGATTTCTAAGATATGCAACTGAGATTCCGTATTACCGAAATTATAAATAAAATCACCAGACAAAACAGTGTCTGAGCCATGAAATACAGTTTTTTGACCAAAAGAGTGTTGCATTCAGTATTTGTGACGCGTCTATTTAAGAAGATAAAGAATAGTATTGCAAGCCACAAAATTATGTCCCAAAATATTACGAAAACATGCCTCACATTAGGAAAGAAACAGAATTAGTTTAGATATCTGTGGGAATCACCATGTGTAAAACCATTTATTTGAGATATCAGAATAAATAGCATTCATCGAAAAACCAGATATGCACCTGTTAAACCAAAGTCAAAGTTTTTTTATTACTTTACCACTGTCTCCGACTTTCCGATATAAACTTTTTAAAATTTATTTTGAAATCACAGCTCCAACAAGAATGTTTTGTTCTTTATATAAGTTCTTTTTTGCGTGTGTGAAATATGTGTCAACAATGGATTTTCTCAATATTAGTCCAATATTAATTTAGTAAAACTCTCACTTTTGCTGCAGAGGTCTCATTTCTATTGATCATGATCTTACCTAATGTCCATTTATCCCTCATAGAAAGTTTTATTTTATTTTCATATTTCTGTCGCACAGATATTATTTTCACATGATCATTTTATTTTTATTGCTATGATTGTTTGTTGTTATCCCATGATCCCTTATATGACCTAGACGGTACCTAATGAGGCTCACAATAACTGTGTCAGCTTAATTACCAATGAGTTGATTGAATATATTCCTACTATCTCTCTCCTTGGATCTTTAATATATTTCTCGTTTTGACTTCAAGCGAAAAAAACTAAGCAAAAAATAATTTACAATAAACACAGGCACAGACACACCCTTGAGGCTGTAAGTAATAATGCAGTCACAAAAATATTAGATGTATATTTAAATTATTCCGGTATAAACTGAAGTTACTATTTCAATCGAGAATTTTATTTTGCTTAGTACTGATGTACATTTTATTTAAGTTTGGATTTATTTTTTACTTCTGTTACAAGCAATATTTATATTATTATTATTATATGTTAATATATTGCCTATTCATCTAATATACATACATAAAAAATACATTCTTTCTGAATTAGCCAACCAAAACTCAACACCAAGAAAGAGCAGAGATACCACAGCAAAATTTATTTGTCAGATAACACATTATACAATAAAAATACAGAATCTTCTGAAGTGTGGATTTTGACAAAATCAGTAGTTAATGTAGCCTTCATTGTTGACAATAAGTACAGTCATGAGCTTCAGCATACAAGAGACTTTTGATGTAGTCTTGGAATGTAAAAAAAATTTTAATATTGACAGAGTTGATTTGATGTACATGACTAATTATTCCAAAAGAATGGACCACAGGTTTTCAATAATTGATGAGTTGAGAAATCGAGCATATCAAAAAAACAATAACTCTTACTTTTAGAAAACATTTTTGACATTGCGTATCCTGTATGGCCCTACAACATCTTATTAGAATTTGGCTGGTGAGAAAAGTTTAAGATATGCCAGAATCTTAGATATTAGCATCGTAGAAATGAAGTGCTGGTAGGTCAGTGTTGAAAATGCATATTAGAAGAATGTGGATATAAACAAAATCCACCTCAAGACATGCAGAACTTTGTTGACGTTGCATAATGCAGCAGCATGGCAGTCTTTCATCAGCTATCTTCAGACTCAAATCCAACCATTATGATGTTGCAAGTGAAAGTAGTTTTCATCAATGCAGAAAACGTCATTCTATTGCTTTGGATAAGTAATTCATCATGGTCATACATTCGATATGTCTGTCATAACATTCATCAGTGGAACAAGGAAATTGTAATTAATTCCGTAGACTTGCTGCAAAATTCTGCATTCAGTGATTACAGAGCCACTTTTCAGTTCCTTTGATTCGCCTAAAATATCACCGATTTCCCGTAAGAATATTTCACAACCTCTATGTGATACTATTCTTGTCGGACGAACTCATACAATTGTTCCAAAGATGTTTAACATCTTCTATAAGGCATAGTTAAATACCTTATGGACTAAGTACTCAAAAAATACACAAAAATTACTTAAAAATTAGCTATCTATTCTTCTTTTATATAGTGTCTGCGAGTAATGTGACATTAACTAGTGACTAACGCATGTGTTGCCATTCTAACTATTTACACATCTCATTACTGAAATCGTATGATTTATATTTCAAATGAGTTGAATATGACCTTCATAATGTTGCATTTTCGGAAGCCAGCAATGAGTATACTCGTGTGTATAGAGGCGTGTGTTTAATTAATATTCTAATAATATTTATATAACGATTTTAGACATTTCTTTATTCTAACAGCATTTGTACCATAGAATTCAGTAAGAAATTGTGAAACCTTGATCTAATACTATTATGCTGAATTTTATAAATTTAAGGAAACATTTTAAAGAGCAAATTCACGGAGTAACATTCATAGAAAATTGTAAAAAAAACTTGCGTGCTGAGTAATCTTTAGTTATATTTGGAATCAATCAAATTTGAAAAATTACTCTTATCTTATAGACTACGATTTTGATATTACAGTCATGCGAAAACAAAACTTGATCATCACGAATAGGAAAAAAATAGTCTTAAGAAGTTGATCGGAAAACTTTCGTCGAAGCCTACTTACAAACAGCTGTTGTAGAACGAAGTAGATAGGTCCAGAAGAAGTTCGAGAATAACTTATTGATTTTGACCCCTCGTAACATATGAGCCTTGTCGAAAACTAGCTGCAGAGAAATATTTTCCAAACTGACAAGAATTAGGGACAAACTGGAAGAAAATTCTTAGAACAATATTCGTTAAATTTCATACTTTTAGATAAATGTATCAAGAGTCCTATTTCTACTTTTATAAAACACTGCAGCAACAACGTCTCATAATTATTTAATTAAATGTCGTCATAACTGTAATTGCTTGATTAAGTGTTCAATAATATACTTCAACAAGTAAAAGATTATTATAGATAATTTTATATGAAATGTATTAATGTGGACAATATTTACAATATTGAAAAAAATAAACTTTAATCTAATATCTTTAAATATGATTCGAATCACAGAATATTTAGAATAAGTAAACATAAAATAAACTTGATAATAATTTTAATGTATGTTACAGTAAGAGCTTAAAGGAGCATTCTTAACATTCAGTGACATCACTAGTTAAATTTCATAGTGATAGTGATAGTGAGTAGGTAAATTTCCCATGAATAACACTAGAATCAATTTTTCAGCTCTTTCACCATCAAATTAAAAATGTATGTCATATAAAATTATTTTTTTACATTCTCAAGAAGATAAAATATTGAAATAGTTTTTGAGTCATTAATTTTCTGAGCAAATTTACCAAAAATTATCAAAATACTTTTTACATAGATATTTATAATGTTAATACTGATGCATAGAAGCATACGAAATAGAAGATAAAAAGGGGTGATTTTTTATATTGTACATAACAATATTACTTTATTTGATAAATATTTTCTGTGTATAGCAATTAATTAGTTAAAAAATAAAAGACAATTTTAAAAACTCAATAAAAATTTCTAAAATCACATCCGTTTTCGTAATTTTAATAAAATAAGTGTTTTTGGGTGTGTGAGCTGAAACATATTGGCAAGCATCTTTAAAGGGTTTGTTATAGAAGCTATAAGAGTTATTGCATAAAATATCTCATAATTAGAAAAATATTATTAAAGATATTGATAAAATATTTTTATAAATTAAAATTTCTGAAAAATAATTCAAGAAAATTTCAATAATAAATAATTACAAGAGTACAATTTTTTACTCATTTATAAAATATAATACAAATTAGATTTATCATTCTAATAGCAAGAAAGAATAAGGGAAGGATGAACCATATTATTTAAGAGATTGATTTTAAATTAAATGAAAAAAAAAAACGTTTTAAACTTTTTATTGGTGTTCTTTTATTCAATATCATTATGTTAGTTTAGTAAATACCATCACATGTATTCTTTCTGTCTTGAGTAAAATTGCCTCCATCGATGTTACTTTATATAAATTTTGAATTTAACTAAATTTAAATTGATAAGACGTAATGAGAAGTTTTAATTATAACTTTCTAAAGCATTTCCTAACAACTTGTTTTTGGAATCATAAAATTGAAGAATCTGAAACTGTAAAATATACATTTTATTGCAATAAACATATATAATATTATAAATTTCAAATATCTTGGAATCGTTCATTTGATTTCATGCATACAAATATGAAATTATAATTCATTTCAAAATAATTATCTAATATTTTTTTATGAATATTTAACATTTTTCTATTTGTATAATATCATAATTAACATGATACACAATTGTGCTTTTCCCCATCAGCACTTCTTTCACAGTTTTAATCTTGTAATTATTTAATTAAAATGGCTTTAATTAATCAGATGATTAATATTTTCGTTTAAATTCTAAAATGTATGATTCACTTACCTTAATTTACTTACTGTGAATATTTTATATCGATGATTTATTTTGATTTCTGTCAAGATTTGAGATATTTAAATTAGAATTATCAACTTATTCACTTGATCTCTTCTAATATTTACTCACCAAAGACGATAAGTCAAGCTATTTTACTCGTCTAAATTATGCCATGCTCACAATCTTCAATACTAACAGAATAAAAATCGTCAATTATAAATCATAAAAATAATTTTTTTGCCAATTTTAAAGAATGAAGTTATCTGAAGGTCTTTACATATGTAGGGCTCTCCTTATCGGAATTGAAATTTCTTACCTTAATCCAAATTCAATTGAATTTTATTAAAATATATTCAAATTTGAATTTATTTTAAGATTATGTACGGAATTTTTGAAAATTAAAGATGCATTAGTTATGTAACCTGAAAATAAGTAAAATAGCACTAGTTTGGTAATAACTTAGAGTGAATTTTGAAATCAGAGTACCTCGAATGTGAAAGTACGATTTTGCTCTAAATATTTCCCATAGATGGTACCACCAGTAGATACAATCTCTCACTGCTCAACGACCCACCACAGACTTTCATTTCAAACATATTTAACGGCACATATATCGCACGCACCCGATAAATCTTTGGTGACATTAAGAATCGAACCCGCCACTCCGGACTGAAAGCCATCACCCTAACCACTAGATTACTACTCTCCTTCAACTCCTCATTATATACGTAAGTGAATTATAAAAGGGAAGTGAAATTATCTGATCCTAAAAAAATATCAAGCATTAAATATATATAATTTTATATTTGTTGCTTTCATTGTTAATTTTTTTCAAACCTATATGGATTGTACACAAAAAGGTGGATAATATTCTTTTTAGATTTAGATATTAAATCACGTGTGCTGATAAGCATTCTAAGTGTTTAACGATATTTTTGTACATTTTCTTATTTTTATAAGAAAGTCTAAAAAGTAAATTCCAAAAAACATTAAGAAAATAAATTAATGCAAATCATACTTAGTAAAGTAAGATCTTTCTTAAATAAACATACGCAAATGTATAATATGTAAAAATAAACAAAAATTTATAAATGTTTTATGATGAAAAAGAAAATATCAGTTACTCAGAGAATATTTCCATGAAAAAATTACCTTAAGTCACGATATCCGACATTTGAATTGATCTAAAGATATTAAATAATAATTACATGCTATTATATTTATGAAACTTTCATAATAATAATATTTGGGAAAAAAGGAATTACATTAACATGTGTAAACGTTAGTAAAATGGGCTTCCAAAATATAATAAAATTAATGTGCATAGAAATTTATAAATACAATAAATAAGGAATCGAATGATTTTGGCTACATTTAACTAACATTACTGTATAAGAAACTCAAGTAATACAATTCTGAATAAATAGCTTGGAAAAAATGAATAAAGTATATTATGTATACGGAAGGTTTTTTAATAAAGGTAATAATTCCACATCGTAATAAAAATTCTCATAAAATATTTATTTCTTCAAAGTGTCTTCGTAATAAAGTATATAAATGGTTTATAGAGAATAAAAACTTGTAGCAATCCAAAATTATTAATTTTTTAAATTTTAAAGTTGTAAAAAATATGCAAATTTAAAAATAAACTGAACACTTAACATAATGTTAATAGCTGAAGTTATGTATATTTATATTTTTAAGTTCCTTATTTTTGATACTTATTAATACCTACTATTTATGTTCCTCAATTTATGCAAGAATTGTTTAATTTTAGACAGTGACATGTTAAATGCAGTATCATTTAATCTTATTGATTTTTGAAAAGACATGTTTTTATAGAATTACAGTCTACAGTTATAATTCCATAAATTTCTTAAGCATTTGTGGATCAGATTTACTGTACGGTCACCCTTCGTGCGTTTATTTTAGCGCCAAATTTGGCAAACATTTTTATGGGAAACCCGAAAACTAGTATTTTGGCAACCCTATTCGTCATTAATTTCATATTGTTATATACCAACAATGTATGAAATATTTGTCACTATTTCACCCATTTTTCCTCCTGCCGTTTTCCCCGATCGGAAATTCGTCATAAGATCACCCTTGGCGACTTTTTTAAAATTTTGCTAAGGGTGACCGTACGATAAAATTTTACAGCTTGTGCTATCTCTTCATTTTCCTTCGAAAGCGTCAGAATCAGATTATTAGTTAATTATTATAGATATTATTTAAAATAATACTGACAACTTTATATATAATATTTATTTTCGTACATTTTCAAATCACTTACTTAATATATTGTATAGAAATATTTTTACAAAAATGTAAATTCTTCTAAAATAAAAATTACGATAGTTGAATCAAAATTAGTTTCAAATAAACATGCTAGAATTTTAAAAATTGCGAAATTTGTCAAACACATTTAAATTATTTATGATCAAACAATTTTAAATATTAGTGCGTTTTTACAAACGAAAATTTTTTTAAAATACTAAGTTAAAATAAAATTATAAAAAAAGTTTATAAATTTTATAATTGTATAATAAAACCAATTAAAATTTTCATAAAAAATGTTTCAACTGAATTTTGTTGTGCATCTGATTATGCCAATCGCGGTTAACATGTTAATTCTTACTGACACACAAACATTCTCCTGGTCTTAATTAACTTAACTTAATGAACTGTTTTAATAAATCTGTGTGGATGGTTTAAGATTCTAAGGTTAAAAAACTGTCTTTACCCAGATATAGTAAAAGAATATCGTCACGGGAATAAAGCTATGTAAAAGGAAAATTTAGCATAAGCTCCTTTTTCAATTAGGATTCTGCTAATACAAGTCATACAATTTATTGCAAAAACAAAAGATTTAATTCTGATTTCTAAATCCATCATTTTCTTATTTGATTTAAGGTTGGATAACAGAAATCTAAGCAAATATCTATACAAACTCGTGCGTGGATTTGCATAATATTTTATTAAAATAATTATATTTTACATTTCTCAACGAGAAGGCATTTCTTCCGCTTTTCTAATAATATTATAATTTAAATCATTGCTCATACTGTTAGTGATAGAGATATTTTGACTAAATGATGGACAGTTTTTATTCTCCTGTGATGGATTTTAAATGCAAATTTCAATACATAATGCAGCTATATATTACGCAGCTGTTCCATTAAACATTACCACAAAGGTTTTCTGATACCAATTGAATGGCGGGAATAATAAAAACCGAATGAAGAGTTGTAGAATACTAATTAGATCGATCAAGCTTTGTTTTGAAATGCTAATCATTTCTTCTGTATTGCTCATTTTACAGTCTGTAAGATAAAAGTTTTGCCATTGCTATTGTTAAGCATTTTGTTCTTTTAAAAATGGGGTTCATATGTGAATAGAAGGAATTCCTTTTAAATTTAAATTTAATTTAGTAACAATAAATATTCAAATCCACGAAACACATTCAGTATTCCTTATAGTGAACATATATCTTTTTAAGAATTACCAAATACATTCCATGTTGAATTCCAGAAGGTAAATTATATACATATATATATATATATATATATATATATATATATATATATATATATATATATATACATATATATATATATATATATATATATATATATATATAATTTATGTAAGAAACATTATAATTTTTTTGTTTGGATTGACAAAACGACTTAGTAAGTTAGTAATTTTTTACGTGATATACTAAATTTTTTTGCAATTCTTTTAGTGATTTAATGTCCCTTCACCCACACCTGCTTGTTAAGAAAGAGCTTACCACTTTTTATTTAACCACTTTGCAAACTGTTCCCAATATTACGAAATATGGATCTAATATTTTTTTTTAAATCTAAGGTCATTTTTTTTATTTCCACAAAAAGTTTAAATAAGTATAAACCAACAGATTTTAGTGACGGAAGAATCATTTAAAATGACTGAGGTAATTGACAATCAATGAATGAACTGTGATTAACAAAAAACAAACAATTGTTTACGTTACAATAGAATATAGATTTAATCATCTGACATCTTTTTTCGAAGTTTAGCAATTGATATTTTAAGTATAACAAGTGTACATTACATCCATAGATTGAATTTGAAGTCACTAAATCAAAGTATTTTTCGTTGAACAGCTAATCTGGATATATTCGATATATGATATGTCAAAGTTTATTTATCTTTGAAACATCTTCATTATTACCAAACGTTTGAAAATTTGAGATAGGAAAACTTTTTAATCAATGTTTAAGCATAACTGAAAGAAAACTTTTGAAAGTTTATAAATAGAAAACTTTAAATGTTTTGTACGTTCTTGTGTTAAATGATAAAATGTAACCTATTGCTTCTGCCATAAATCTTGCTTATGGTTTATTTTTACACGGGACACTATATATGAGTTTCAGCTAAAGACAATGGATTTTGTAGTTAATAAATGAAACTTTAAAGAATGGGAGATATAAAACAAGCTTATTACAAACATTAAAAAGGATTGCCAATAAAATGATAAATATTTTCAATAACTATGGAAAAGGTAAATTTACTGTCATTAAAATGTTATGAAATTCAGAAAATTAGTTAAGACAGTGAAAGATAATTTGCATCAAAACATAAGTCTAAAATCCAGAATTTAGTGTCTTATCTAAGAATACTTACAATACTGATATCGATACATGTATAACTGGAAATTATTTATTATCAAATTTTGTAATAGCAATGAGTGTAATAACATCAAACTGAATATAAAAATGGTAGATTACGTCATACATCTAGGAGAAATATTGCTTAGATTATATGTTAAAGTTCTTCATTACGTTTCTTCTTAATTATGGTGATTTTTACAACAATTGTATTGCGAATTCTCCATTTAAATCAAAATATCAAATGTTTTGATAAATTAGCACCCTGAGAACTTACATCCACTTTTGTGATGCTCTTTCGAGCAATTTACCTAATAGAACTTTATATATTTCTTTAACATAAAAGAGACTGAAATTTTCATAAAATTGCTTATGCTGTAATCATAAATATAATTTTTAAAAATTGTTTCATATTTTTAATATAAAATCATATGAATTTCGTTATTTTAATTAAACATAGTAAATATTGACACTTTTGTATCTTAAGTGTACTTAGTTAAATATATACAGTACATATTCTAAGACACTGAAACTTTTAAAACTATTTATATATTTTTTAACGAGCAACAATTTTATTTGATATTAGTCCTCACTAGTGTTTGAAATTTCTGACAGAATCTTAATCTTTAAAAACAAAAATTAATGTGGGGGGCCACTACAGGTTATTATTTTTAAAATATCCTTTGCCGGCATGGATGTAGAATGGTTTGCAATCTTTCATTGAGTTTTGCAGTTAGGATGTTCATTTTGTATCTAAAAAGTGGCTGTTTGTAGCAATTTTAATTAAACTTAAAACTGTCGAAAATTAGCACACTTGATCAAACACTGGCGCTAAACAGACAACGAAATGAATTATAGTTTCAGGTAAAACAAACAATTGTCTTTTCATAATAGAATAAATATTATATGTTTTACTGAGAGAAAGAAATTTATTAAAGAATTATCAAACTAACACACAAGTGTTATTATTGTGAGATCATATACATATAGCTGATGATATAGATATAGATATGATATCATATAGATATGGGATCATATTCATTATAGGTTTTATAGAAAAAAACAAATTTATTAAAGAATTATCAAACTAAAACATTGTGTTATTAACGTGGGAATTTAACTATTTTTATAACTTCAGAATTTTCTCTATATACACCAAAAAATTAATTTCCCAAAGAAAAAAAACAATATAAAGAAAATATACCATTTATTTCTTTCGTTTCAAATATTCACTAATGTCACATTTAAGAAAAGCATAATGGAAATCATATAGTTTAACAGAATAAATCGAAATGATTCTAGTTACATGAATAAATGTGAAATCAATTACCTATGCAAAATAAATAAACAATTTCCAATAATGAACATTTCTGCAATATTGAGATACAATTAAGTAAAGCTGATGGATATAAGAAAATTCATGAAAACTAACAAAGTCAAACAATTTGAATTGATTATTATCCTCTGATTTATATTATTTGCGCAACAATTTACTTAATCAATCCTTCTGACTAATATTTACTTTCCAAAGTTGAATGAGATAGATGTTAAGCAACTATCTTATAAGGAATGTCTTTATTCAAATTCACTCATCATCTGCTAAGTATTTAAACTAAGCCAAGGAAATGCCATTCCTAGGAGCATAAATACTTTGCAAATAACACACACATGCATATATATATATATATATATATATATATATATATATATATATGTGTGTGTGTGTGTGTGTGTGTGTGTGTGTGTGTGTGTGTTATTAGTTATTAATAATTTGTTTATGTTTATTATAAAATTATAAATTCAAATAAACATGATTCAGTCCTTCAAAGCTATTATTTCACGTTTATGATATTTCCTCCTTTTATTTAACAAAACAAGTCTTAAAATGTATAGATCATGTTATTAAAGTGAAATGACGTTAAAATACGTTGATAAGCAATATTAATGAGAAAATGCGCGTCAGAATTTGCAAGAAAATTCATCAATTAGACAATGATTTTTTTTCAGTCTTCATCATTTATTAGTGATGGAAAATTGATAAATTCAATGGCAATTAAATTGATTAAATTTGTTGAACCATTCAAAACATTAAATTAGTTTCCTTTTCCATTCACTGCATGTGTTACATCTGATGCATTTTATGGTCCATCCATTATAAAGTTACTTAATAATTCCAACAGCGCAACACAAGAACTGCAAAAACTTCCAACTGTATTAAGAAAAATGTAAGATTGGTACACCTTCTGTCATCTTTTATTAAGTTCATGCTGTAACTTTATGCTTTCTTCCATTAATAAAGTGGAAAGCGCGAAGGAAACAAAATAAAGCTTTTAAGGAAATTGAATAACGCCGCTCCTCTCTATTGCTACCTGCTGGAAAGTGAGCAAAGTTAGTTTTTTTTTATCCCTGATATTTTTTGTGCTTTATTCGCGTTGCAGTAAGTTTTTATCAGTAAAGATTTATAATAAACACTAATTTTGTTTACGAATATCTTAATTTTTTCAGAAAAAGGTGGATAATAGATTTCATCCTTATTGATGTAGAATAAAATATTCGTTTTGTGTTAAAAGTTTCTTAAATATATTCAATAATATTAATAGTTATATCAAATAAATTATTATTTCGTTCTATTTTTTATTCAACATCTCTTTAATTATGTCCATTAAATGAAATGACTCTTACAAACTGGTTCATTAGATGATTCATTTCACAAAGTATAAATTTCGCTTAATCATGTGTGTGTGTGAAAGAATATATTCAAACATTTTATATAAGAATTTTAAATTTTAAATATTTAATTAAATATTTAATTTTCAAGCCATTATAATTAATTGAAACACTGATTTCTTATTTTTATTTTTATTTAGCACTCAGTAATTAGCTAATATTTCGACGCTTTATTAAGCTCAATATTTCTTACAAATAATATATCCCTTTCAACAAAAGTATAGGTATTTGTTATAGTTGACCGTATTATAATCTAGTTTATTTCTTAGTTAAAATTTCAAACGTAATTACCAAAAAAATATTGAAGTAAATTTTATACATTATTAATTTAGAAACTTATAATTATTTTTTAAAATAAATTAACTAATTTCAAAATTTTAACAAATAAGAAGCGTGTTCAGTATAATTATACTTGAATACTATTAATTTAAATTTTAATAATACTAATAAAATGTATTGTAAAACACATGATAAAAACATCAAATTTTTTTTACGTTTTTGGTTCCGCAAACACTTATGGTATTTGATTGATATCCAGCCTTTTAAAAGTGAAACTTAATACACTGTAAACATTAAAATCTAAAACTATAATGGAATTACTTCCCGTTTTCTTACACTTATCAACAGTGATATTCAGTTTTTTTTTTTTTTTTTTTTTTTTTTTTTTTTTTTTTTTGGTGAAAAGAAGAGAAAATTGCTTTAACTATCAAATAATTGAAGTTGCATTCGAAATTAAATTCAGATATGAATATAAAACTCTGAATTTAACATATGTTACTGTGCTATATTACTATCAAATGTCATAAAGAGTTACATTCCTACTTTTAATTTTAATCCTACATAATAAACTAATTTTATCGCCATATGAATTGTCCATTTATTGTGTCGAGCAACATGAAAATTTTATTACTTGGATTTACTTCAAGAGCATTAAATCTATATAACTAATGGAAACTCATAAAATGCCTAAAAAACAATTTTAGCAAAAATATAAATTTAAAAATGGTAAACGTGCATCACTTTTAAATTTCACCACAATATTAAGTAAGAAACATTTCCTAAATTGAAGTCATCTCACGTATGCAATATTCACACTTTTCTTTAATACAGAACGAAGGAAAATATTAAACAAAGAGTCATTAAATTAATTTCAAATCATAACTGAATAGTTATTAACCCACTTGCATTTATTCTCGAACATTCCATACACACATATGAAAATGGTTGGAGAACATACAAGAGACATATAAATGTGAATATTAGATCTCTGAAATGCAGTAAAGGAGAAAAACGACATTATTTATACATTTACAAGCAATTCTCTTGTTAGGTAAGAAAACTAAAGAAAAGCTGTCTAGATTTTCCCTTGAATTTCCAATTCACTTTAATTGTATTATATATATTTAATGGTATATATATATATATATATATATATATATATATATATATATATATATATATATATATATATATATATATATATATATATATATATATATATATATATATATATATATATTTTAAAGTCAGAAATTATTTTGCCAAATAAAAACTGCTAGGATCAAATGTGCCATCGCAATATTATCCAAATCACTTTCCTCTAAGAGTAGAAGGGTGTGGCATCTGTATCCATTAAGGCTGTTGATTATTGTCAATTACTCGTAAAAGCTTTTTAAAGGACATCAGAGAATGGCATCGACTAATTGTGTATTATAATAATCTTCAACATAAGTTTTCTTGCAAAAAATATAGCTTAAAGGATCAGTGTTAAATATTGCAATTAGACTTGAGCAGAAAACAAAAATTATTAGTTTAAATTCCTTTTAAGTTAGCGTAATATTTATTACTAAAATCTCACATTATTTGGAAAACGTATTTATATTATGCAGAAATTTAACATGATTTCTTTATAACGATCAATCATTTGAATTTCATCCAACTGTTTTTCCTCATATAGAGCAGTTACTAAATTTGTGACAGGGAATTAGCAGGAAAACTTTCAGCAATGTCACAGATATTTTACTAATTTCTACTGATATTTAAAATTGGAAATTACGATGAGCATTTTGCAAGCATCAGAACCTCCAATTTTGTTAGCTATTAATCCATTGAACCTGTGTGCACCGGTGTTCTTCCTGGTATAAAGACCAGAGGAGCTGCGCTCAATTAAATAAAAAATGAGTTATCAAGCGCCTCCGTAAATATGAATCACAACCAAGCGATTATTTCCAATAAATACTTTCATATATCACAAGGAGTAATTCATTTACAAGGAGGAAATATTGACACGTGCCATCATAGGTAAGCCAGAATTCAAACTTACTGCCTTCATTTTTCTCTGTGAAATATAATTTTCATTCAATGAAATAAAAACACGTCAAACTCTATCATTATTATTTTTGTAATGGACTTTACAATATCTCTGATGGGATTTTTCATCGAATATACAATCACTGAATCTTGTCAATATATATATACAGATATGTATAATACTTCATTGATCTCTGTAAAATCTCTTGCCATATTGTGAAACCTCTGAGTTGGAATGCATGGCATCATTGAGTTTTGTAAAGCAGATTCCATGTCTTATGATTTGCAAACTTTAACACCCGTTTTATTGGGTTGCAAAATAAATGTGGACGCATCTTACATAATTACTTTTCAAGCATACACAATATTCTTGGCGTGTTAGCTATATCATTGAAGCAATTATCCTTTTCATTGCACGTATACAGGTATATTACCTAAGAAAACAGTCCATAGCTTTCTAATTCTGCGTTTAGAGTGATACCATAAAGTCACCAAAACTGGATTGTTTTAATACCTCAACACTAAATACAATTATTACTTTAAGCGAAGTCATTTTCGATTCGGTTTGTTGAATCATAAAAGATATACTGGTTATTTTTCAAGTTGTAACTTTTACATGCGATAGTAAAAATAAAAGCAATATGAATCCAATAAACGGGTGGATACTGTTTGCAAAACTAAACAATTTTCAATATTTTATAAGCTAATTGTCAAGAGAAAATGATAGTTTTTGGGCAAGATATGGACATTTAATTAACAATCCTTATACATTTGGGAAAAATGGGTTTCTTAAACAATTGTTTCTGATTTTATAATATCGTACAAGAACCAGAAAATTAATACCTTGGTCTTTTAATTCCAAAAAAAAATATAAATAAATCTAATCTTATTTGCATATGACATATTGTCTAGGGAAATAGCAAAAACAGGAAATTTTTCCTTAAATTTTAGAAGTCTAAGACTTCTGCAAAAACAGTAAGTTTAATTGCATCTTCAAACTTTTAGTTTATTAGTCGAGAAGTTCATATCAAAATAAATATCTTTCTTTAAGTTTAATTTATTGAAGTTTATCGTAATAATGTTAAATTACTAATTGTTTCCAATCTGTGTGATAAATCAGTAAATAGATTTCTTTGCGAGATTTTGCATTTAATTTTTTTACCAATACCTAAACAATTAAGCGATATAAAAGGTTCAATTAATATTTCAATATGATGATACATTCAATGAAAAAAAACCGTTAAGAAATCCAAAATTCTGACAGTTTATCTATCTGATTTTTATATTCAGGCTTTGTAGATTCAAATCTTGGAAATAAAAATTAATACATTCAAATAAATCTGCGTGTGTCGTACTATCATATGAATGTCATAAATAAAAACAACATATTAGTTTTTACAAAGAAATATATATATATATATATATATATATATATATATATATATATATATATATATATATATATATATATATATATATATATATATATATATATATATATATATATATATATATATATATATATATATATATATATATATATATATATATATATATATATATATATATATATATATATATATATATATATATATATATACATATATATATCTATATATATATATATATATATATATATATATATATATATATATATATATATATATATATATATATATATATATATATATATATATATATATATATAAATATAAATATAAATATATATATATATATATATATATATATATATATATATATATATATATATATATATATATAGTAGTAGTATTTAAGAAAATATTTAAAAATTTAACTTGATTTGCTTGATGACATAATTTCCATATTATTATATGAAGAAATAATGAATTCTGTACATTCTATATTTGAAAGTTTATATATATATATATATATATATATATATATATATATATATATATATATATATAAATATAGATATATTGATATATTTTCATATAATAATATGGAAATTTATGTCATCCAAGTTAAATCAAGTTAAATTTTTTCAAAATATTTTCTTGATTTAACTGTATATATATATATATATATATATATATATATATATATATATATATATATATATATATATATATATATATATATATATATATATATATATATATATATATATATATATATATATATATATATATATATATATATATATATATATATATATATATATATATATATATATATATACGTTAACATACATATATTTTTAGAATATTTTTAGAGAAAAATGAGAATTGTATCTAAAAAATGGATGCATCTAGAATCATTAGGTATGATCTCAATATTAGAAAAAATAATAAAAAAACATAAATATGTTGGTTTAATGGAAATTATAATAGTTTTAGGTAAATTTTTGTGAAGCGGAAAAGCTCGGAGGTAGACATTATACATTCTAGACAATATGCAGTGATATTTCTTGTTTTTCAAATACAAAAGAAAAGAAACACAAATGTATATTCTTCTACGTGAGACACATTTTGAAAATCAAAACCAGAACAATTCCACCGATCTATCTTGTTTGATAATAAATGCATTAAAATCTAACCTTGTTTTCAGCTGAATTAAATTAGTTTGAAAATTTAATAATATTCGTGTTTACTTAGTCGATGCGTTAAATTAATTTATGCCAATCATTTTTAATATAAAAACACAATGAATTAAGTTCTGGTTAGGAAATAAAAGTTAACAATCATCCACAGAATTATTACGCGCTAGTAATTTGTCGCATCTTAAATTCTATGAAAATGAGAATGATTACATGGTTATATATGCAAATGTTAGTATATAAAAAATGAAATATTTTAGCTCTTTTTTATTTCTGGTATTTCTAGCCACTGGTGCCTAATGCTTAAAAAATAGCTATTTGAAGTATATATACTTAAATTTTATCTTTAACATTAAGGAAAAAGTGGAGATTCATATTGTTTATGCTACTTAATTGATAATTACGGGGTTCGGTAAGATATTTTAATATGTGCCATATTTTACATTACATTCTATAAAAATATAAATTAATAAATTGTATTCATTTGTCTGATTAAATCAATAAATTATATTCATTTGCATGATTAAACGTGAACCTGAAAAAGCCCTGGTAATGAATTCTTTAGAATGATATAGAGTTGATTACTAGAGAACAGAAATGCAATCCATAATTACTCAATAGAGGGTAAATGGATTTCATTTTTTCGAGATTGACAAGTTTTTTAAAAAAATGTTATTGATAGAAAATGATTTTTATTTAAATCCTCTATTCAATATTAACTTTAAATATTTTCAGACACTTTACAATATTACTTTAGAATTATTCCAGAACATTTTTAAGTATTCTCCACGCTTTGACGCATCTTTACCAACACTTCACATGATGATTGAAGGCATCCTGGAAAAAGTTGACAAAGATTTTTTTTCTTTTTTTGCGAAGTCATCGCTGTTGATTTTACTGAGTTCCGCCTACCATGCCAAGTTTCTTTAAGGGTCCTTTTAAAGAAACAAACAAAATTTGCTGGTGTCTCAGGGTTTTACGCTGCTGAAAATTTGGACCATTTTTAAAACAAAAAGTCTGAACTACACAAGCAAATTGGTAAGATCTATTGTTATTTACCACAATAATAGCTCTTGCCAATTTGTCCTTGTCTGTCAGTTGCTGTAGAAACGGGGTACATTTAATTTTCGAAAAGAGGAACCAGAAGAAAAGCACCGATTTCAGCTTAATGAAAGCTTTGATGGAAACATGAGTTGGTTCCATAAATACTAATAATAAAAATAACATAAATAGATTTTGCATTTATAGCAACCACCACTAACCAGATTATTTAGTGAGAGATTTTATTATGGAAGACAAACAGTAGATACTTCTGGATGAAACGTCAAAAAATAATATGCTTACAACTGTCTCTACATTTAAAAGCTGGTGACAGGCACCGATCACGTTTCTTGGGTTTAAATTCTCTAACTTCTCCGCCCAAAGCTACGTATTGTCAGCCAGAGTTTCCAATTACAAAACAATATTAAGAGAATTTCTGGTAACTAAATCCGTATTTTGAATAGATCATAAACTCTGGCTTAAATAGATATTTAATTGAATAAATAAAAAAATATATTCTAAGCATTTTCATTTGCTAAAAGTGAATGCGATCAATTTCTAACAAAGATCCTATCGTAAAGTGAAACCTGTAAATATTGTAACCATATAAGAAAAGAGAGAGATTATTCTTTTAAGCTATATTCTCTAAATTCTAATATTGCTTCTTACTGTATGACACCATATATATATTAAGGATTTTTTTTAAGTAAACGCATTATATAATATCAAATTTTACCTTATTTAATGTTTACAATGTTATCCCAATTTGATTTATTCTCCATAGATAAAATTAAGAGATTTTTTTAAATCATTCTTAGTTAGCTCTTAAAAGAGTTTCAAATGATTCAGTATTAGGAAGCAGGGAATGCTTCAGTATTAGTAGCATTTTGGACTTTTGCATTAAGATTTATTTGCATTTTAGGCAGAATGAGCATTTGGCAGTGAACCAGTCCCGTTATTTAAAGTTGCCCGGAAAACAATAATTTTTTGTCGTAATAAATGAACTTTCACGGCATTTGGCTAGTAAGATATCAAGTATGGGGATAGAATAATGTAATAAACATGTCAGCTAGCTAACCGATGACGGATTCTAAAGTTCCTAACCTCGAAATCTGTTTCGGGCATGAGTGTCTCTCTCTGTGTGTGTGTGTGTGTGTTTCTTTATACTTTCACTTTCGATGTGAAGATGACGCACATACAGAGTGCCCTGCAGTTTCTGCACCAGCGTGTTCCCTGCATTAAGCCCAAAGTTGCTTTCTATCCGTTAGATAGAAGCAGCCGGGTAGATTCTTCGTGATTTTGAAGCGATAATCCAGCAGAAGACTCAAAATATTTCGCCTCTAATCACCAAATTTAGCGTTTCACTGGAAAGACATTGCGACCATCCTCGGTTTTAAATTGCGCCAACCGTCTTTAGTGGAGATAGATCTTCGGTCAACCTTCATTCAAACTCACTGCATTCCAATAATGAGAACGATGTCCTTATCAACCTTCTTAACCAATGAACGCCACACTATATAAGGTGTTATCATTTTTGTGGCACTGAATGAAACTAAATTCTAATGCAGAGGAATTATATAAAGTAGTGTAGACTTTACCCTCAAAATAAATAAATTTTTTTCTTTAAATTATTTCTTCTTTATAACTGATGTTAGTTAATTTAGTAATTCGATTACATGCGAATCTATTATTATTCGTGTTGATATGATTTATTACTATCTTATATTATATAGATATTAATATTTCATTTGGTCAGCATATGCAGAGTATTTTAAAGAAAATATTTTGCATCTGATTGGACGATCATAGTCCAATTAATATAACATATGAAGATTTTTTAACCGAACAAAATTATGGCGTGCATTACAATTTAATTTTTAATACTGTATGTACAGCGTTATTCCGGAGTTAAAAATATATTGAAGAATAAATTTTATTTAGACGAAAAATAAAATATAAATAAAACTATAAGTAAAATTTTTGAGTTAGTAACACTATGGGGCAAGTAAATAAGTTTTAATACAATATGTGACCTGAATTTTTAGTAAGACATGTATATTGTATCATAAAAATTTATAAAATTATTTTCATAAATAATTGTAATTAATAATGAATATAAACTTTTCAAACAATGATTTATGTTTTTTTAATATTCTGTTGTGTATGCGTGATGAGATTATCCATGGAAAAGAAGACTGCTATTCTAATTTACTTTTTAAGCGATGATAGCGTTACCTTATAATCGTAAATGGAATGCATCTTAAGTAAAGATTAAAATTTTTGTATTGAAATATTCGTAGACATTTTTCAATTTTTTATGAAAATTGAGAATATGATATATTCCTTCAGAAATTGCAATTAGTAATTTCTGAGTGTGTTAGTATAAGAATTCAGTGACAGTACTGTAAAACTATTTGTTAAAATGTGTCCCATCTAATATTTGTTAATACTATTCGTTTTTTTGGTATTTGTCCTGATGACTGCGTGAGAATCATATTTTCTCTTGATACTAGTGGAGTTTAAGCTTAGTTTTTTTTTTTCCAGTAGCTTCATATGCAAGAGTAAATGAGAGAAATCATATAAGATATTTAAAAATGAATTATTTCATTCACACTTATAGCAAATAAATGTTTCAACATATTGAATAAAAAAATGATGTGGAGAGGGACAGTATAAAAATATTTAATTGGAAAACATTTAAAAGATCGGTCAAGTAATAAAAAATTCTTTCATATAAACTAAATATAGTACAGGATCCATTATCCGGCAACCTCGGGACCGAGCATATTCTGCTTTTTGGATCACTGCCGAAGATTTCAATAACCATATGCAAAAAATTGCGACACCCCTTCTCCATCCATGACATAATTTGTGGGAGTAATATTAAAAACTATATCGTTATTTTTAATGAAAAATACTCACTCATACAAATATATAGCAAAATAACATAAAATTTGCAAAGTAAGGTAATTTATTGATTATTGATGCAAACGTATTGCTAATTTTTTCTCTGAAAATAAAGTCTCTTGTATTTTATATACAGACATAATATCGAGTTTCTTAAAAAATAATTTTTGTGTTCCATTTCATGGATATGTTCGTTAGTTCTAGATAACGGTCAATGGAAAAGTTTTCCGTATTTTCTGTTTCATGTACATCGGTATCTTCAGAGCTCGAAGACTCGGTGTCTTGCCTATTGAGCACTGCACTTACGATCTCGTCATCAATTAACTGAAATACAGTCGGAGCATTTATGTCACCCTTTAAGGAAGATTTTCAAAATTCTTGGAATGTTTTTTATGTAAATATAGAGTTATATAATACTTTATTCCTTACAATTGGACGGGCTGACAAATAGAAAGAAAGAACGAAGTTTTAAGTCGGAAATATTTTTTAAATATCAAAAAAGATAAGGGAAAAAAATCAGAATTAAAAAATACCGGTTTTCGGAACATTGCGGTTTTGGGAAAGCCTGATAATGGATCCTGTAATGTAGTTGGAATTTTCATAGAAACATTATGAAAGAAATTAATTTCTCATTTTAAATGTGGGAAAAAAATATAAAATCAACATATTTACCTTAATGGAAAAAATAATTAATATGTTATCTCATTATAAAATAGAATTCTATTTGTGAGACAAAAAATGTATGAAAAGGAAATAATTAAACATTGATCGAAAATGAGAGAATGGATAATATCGGCAAACATTAATAATAATTAAATGTGCTTAAAAAGCAAATAGTGCTTTGAGTATTTATGCATACAAATTTCTAAATTATGGTAGACATAAAATATTTGTATTATATGTTTCAAATGTTACAGTACATTCTTTTGATCTAAATATATAAATGAAAATATAATTAAATGTTTTTTTTTTTTTCGTAAATTCTTGAGTTGAATCCATTTTCTGAAAATGACCGTATTTTATATTTCACAGATAGAGCAAAGTACAAAGAGATTTTTCAAAGAAATAATGATTTCTTTTCATAGTAAAATACGATGGAGTCCAATTTTACTACTCTAATAAGGAATCGTTTGGCGATCGTGATAGCTACTAATGCGACATCTGGTGTCATCTAAAATTAAACAGCAATTCAAACATTTTCCGCATGTCTGATCTTTCTTTTTCAACTCGCAAGCCTAATGAATGATAACATGACAAAGTTTCACTTTCATGTACGAACTAAATAATTTTTTGACATGAAGGAAGCTAAATGAAATCAAGAATTAAAAAATTCGAATTTTATTATGAAAATAAGATATTATAAATTATATTGCTCAGATGTTTTTAATCATTATGCTAACGATTTAGAGATTTAGTTATTGTGATAATGTAAGCAAATGTATTAATAAATTTTGCTTAAAGATATCTTATGTGTTTTCATGAATCTTATTAAATTTATTCATGTCTAAATAACTTTAATTAATGAATTATACTTTGATTTAAGTTAAAAAAGTTTCTATTGATATTAATTTACATCTATATAACAAATACCATAATAATTTATGAAGGAAAATACATTTGAAAATGCTTAGCTATCTTTCATAAGAATGTTTATTTGTATACACGTGTTCTTAGGAAGGAGAGCCGAATTATTCATGTCTAAATAAATTTATTCATGTCTAAATAACTTTAATTAATGAAATATATTTTGCTTTAAGTTGAAAGTTTTTATTGATATTAATTTACATCAATATAACAAATACCATAATAATTTATGAGGGAAAATACATTTCAAAATGCTTAGCTATCTTTCATAAGAATGTTTATTTGTATATACGTGTTCTTAGGAAAGAGAGCTGAAATAACTCTTCTGAATGACTTCGTCTTCAATATTTAACAGTATATATATTCAATTCCTATCAACTAAAGTTGTAAACTTCCAGTTATTCAGCTATATTTCATAAGTCATGATCGAATAGCCACATGTATGTAAAAATTAATCGTGGAAAAGCAAATGAAACCAAAAATATTATCGGGAAATGTCACTGAAAATTAAAAATACGTCATCTTTTTTCAAAGATTATTAGAATTATACCTTTCAAGGAATGAAGGAAATAATGATAACACTTTCTATTTCAATAGGCCAGAATTACGTGATTGGACTAGTTTGAAGACATTAAAATTTGGATGTTTACAACAGTCCAGACTTGTGCGACTGGAATATAATGAACACATAAAGTTTAATTAAAATCAACACTAATTTATGTTGCGAAATAAACGATTAAAATATAAATAAAATAATTAAGCTTAACAATGCATTGTAAAGTGCGTGGAAGAGTAAACAAATTGAAGCTGTTCATCGAAGGGAAGAAACATCATCAATCGTCCCTCAGCACAATGATTCCCACGTTAACATCGGATATTTGTGATTGTTAGGTTTAGATTTTAAACAATTTAACTCTCAGTTGAGTAAACATTCATAGCAATAGAACGATAAAAGAAACTTTAAAATATGTTTGAATTTGCAAATCCCCAAGACTTTGATCCAGGATGATTATTTGCGTTACAAATGACAAGTTCATTCAAAAAATGAATACGGAAATAATCTTTTCCCAGTTTGTGAATACAAAATTAAGAGAGACAAACCTAGCATTTCCAATTTCATGATTAAAGTGATATAAACTCATTAAGAAAATAAAATAAAATGTCCAGAAATGAAAATAAAAGGTATGACATACATAAAACATTAAAGTTTAAAAGTACTTTCATTAAATAATCTAATAATAGAAATTTAAAGACGATAAACGTTTCATTTAATGAAACGTTTAATTTAATGAAATTTAGAAAAATTAAAAAAAAACATTTATTTATTCGCAAGTCAAGCTACTTTAACTTTTAACTAATATTCTGTCAAAATTTTATTATCTAGGTAATAAATCCATTTTTAAATGGATTTATTACCTTATTTCCCCGACAGCAATGAGAATTTAAAGAATTGTGAAATGCCTAAATATTTGAAATTATTTAGGAATTTTCGAAGTTAAATAAACATATCTTTATAAGCTAACTGCATTTCTTTCAGCAAACATTTTCTAAAATACTATCCAATGTATATTTCTTCTTAAATTACAGTTAAAATGATATGCATTCCATCGTTATTGTCATTTTCATTTTCTATGAAATAAAATCTCATCATTTCATAAATGTCATTTTCAAAAATTAAAAATGATAAATGATAAATAAATAGGTTTATGTAAAGACCTCCGAATTTATTGCATTATTTTTTTAAAATTAGCAATCAAAAATTTGCTTCAATTCCATTTGAAAGAAATAAAATGAATAAAAATAGAATTAGGTAGATCTAGAAATAATAATAGTATTTAAATAGAACTAGATAGAATAATAGCTCGGAATTATAAATTTAATCAGATTTATTGGGTGCTGCAAGTAGTAAACAATTGGAACTATTTATGTATCAATGGTGTGTGAGTGATTGGATTTATTTTCAAATATATTTTATTGCATTTGTTCAATTTCAGTTATTCCAATTGTCTGATTTTATTTCATTAAGCGTAATTATTTAAATTCTAACATTATTTTCGACATTGTGTATAACATCAAAAAATTCCAATTAAATTCATATATAAGTAATTAAATACATTTTTTAGCATTAAATTGGAATAAAATAACCATGTATAAACTAATTAACGTAAACTATGTAATAATATTATTTTTTTGAAAAATATTATTTAAAGAAAAACCCCACTTCCTTAATACTCATTTTTTTCATCTTACGAAATTAGGTATTGGGAAAATATTTAAGGAAGTGTTATATTCTAAACGCATTGTGCAGCGTTTTTGTTTAGCAAATCAAAGACATACATATGATATGAATGTATTCAATCGAACAAATGCTTGTGTTTTATTATTTCAAATAAGTATCAAATTCTGATTTTTATCACAGATCCTATAAACGATAATTAATCACTATGTAATATAAATGCTGAACGTAAATTATTAAATAATGAAATCATCGAAATTGCTCATTTTTTTATAATGGAATAGTTCCCATAAAGAACATATGTTTTCTATCACTAAATCCGAAGCACTTGTTTTTTGATTTACACAATTTTTCGATTTATTCGTTTAAACTTTGCTTATTCTTTTTATTTTAATAGGATTTAATAGAATAACAAACCATTTTCCCCTTCCTTTCAAATAAAATTACTATTTTTTTAATCAGCGTAAATAAATTTAAACACTCTGCAACGTGCAACAAAGCAAGTGCCATACCTATGGTAATCAAATTTGTTAATTAGCATATAAATTGGAAACTGAAGAATGTTTTGCCTGTTTCAATGATCTGCAATACCAATTAAAAATCTACCCATCTTTCTACTTTGATTAAAGAAATAATTTTGTTTTTATATATATATATATACATATATATATATATTATATATATATATCTTGAATATTTTTTCATCTGAGTTCAGTGATATGGAAAGGTTATCAAAAGTACATGTTTTCAAGATATTACAAATTATATGCATTATATTAATCTATTTGATTGAGCGTACTTTCTAAGCTATAATTCAGGAATATTTAATTTATATTATTTTGGCAATTAATATAATTATATGAATGAAACTAATTAATTGAAACAAAGAATTAACATTTAATTAAAATAATATTTAATTCTAATAATCTATAGTGAGTTAAGGTATACAAATTCTTTAAAATTTACTAATTACATAAACAGCATAAATTATTGTTTGACAATATAAATTAATTTGCTATTAATTTTTAGCTATTATTTTTCATTATATGTTCGGTACTAATTAAATACTTTAATATTTTAAAAAACGCAAAATAAATTTTCAGATCTTCCCCAATTGATATAATTTACAATTACCTCTAAAAATATATATTTTAATAAAATATTTTACCTAAAATACATCTTAAATAAATGAAATTAAAACAACTTAAAATTTATAAGAAATAAAATAACTCATTTTTAATCACACTTTATATATATATATATCTCGCTATAAAAATAAAGAGAATTCGCAAATATTTTAATGGGGAATCCTTATACCTTTTACCATCGTACTTCATAAATAAAATAATACATCTATTTAAGGACTACTTTCATTTTGAAAGGATTTTGACTGATGCATGATGTGGATGATATTTAACAAAAATCAAACATTAATAAAATTTACCATTGGTTTTCTTATGGGAAAGTTTCGTTGGTTTAAAAATTAAATTATTGAGAAATAAAACTTTTATGTTTGGAAATTACAATTTAACTTTGTAATCATGACAGAATATCCAATAAACTGGGAATGTCATGAATAAAAAATTTCTCTACTAAATTAATATTTAGGAATTTATATTGTAATTCATAATTTAAAGATTTAATCATAGCTCCGAGTATAATTTTTAAAGGAGATTACGTAGTCAAACCACAAGTTAAATTAAAGTGCTACCAAATTTACTTTAAATACAAAATTGTAAAATATATAAGTTTAATTTAATGTAAAGTGTTCAATTTTCATTCATTCAAAACATATCATTTGTCAGTTGAAAATGATATAATAAATTTTTTATCACAAATATGATTCAATAAATTAAAATTGTAGTAGTAGTAATATAAGTTTTAACGATTCTCATTAGATTTCTTTGCAATAGCTTCACACCTTAAAACTTACATTTTTGGGAAAAAGTATTAATCAATTATATTTTTATTTTGTCTTTAAAAATTATAAAAATATTGTTAATTAAATATACTGATAGAAAAACTTTTAGTTTCTATCAAATTTTATGAAAAAAAAGTTTCGTTTTACGTCCGAGTTAATAAAAATAGTAGTACGAATTCTTTTACAAACTTTGAAATTTCCGTAAATGTCCCGAAAAGGAATATGATATTTCCATTTTATTGGTTTTTTTATTAAGATGAAATATTCCGAAGTCTTACCTTCCGAGTAAAAGGCACTTGTTATCCAAAACAGCAGGAACAGATGAAGCGTACTGTCCATGGCTCATCTAACGCACAATAAATCCGCGGATGAGAAACTTTCGGAACGTCCACACAGTTTGGAAACGGAGCGCCATTTGAAAACCAAGGACTTGGGAATGAGAAAATCAGTGGCGCCCTCTATCTTCCGCCGCATGCACACAATCACTTCGACCATTCGGTGGGTGAAAAAAACTTTACGCATGTGCAGAGAAAACCGCTGTTAAGGTGAAGAGAAAAAGTAAACAAAACATTTTCCCCACTTTTCTCACTCAGGCTTTCAAGGAGTTTCACTTTGATCCATAGCTGGCTTCTCATCCGACTTTTTCCCAGGAAAATGCTCGGCGTTATGTTGGCTGAAATTTATCTGAAGTGCATTAGCATATATTTGAATATTCTTTTACTCAAGAGAAATGTAACTTTGAATTCGTACAACTAAATCATGTTTACAGTGGCACACATAGTATATTTTCTTTTAATTTTTCTTTTTTTTATCACGACTTTATATTTTACTTTAAATGAAATCTAATACATTAAAAAGTACTTTCCAGGAATGCGTATCAACAAAAATGATCAAAGTGGTAAAAATAAGTCCTCCCTAAATTCAACCATCTCACATAATTTTACTCAGGATATTTGCATAATATTTTCTGTTCGAGAATTTAAGAAAAATAAAGAAACATCATTTTGTCAGTATCAAAAAACAATTAAAATAAAAAAATGCCTAATAAATATTTCCATTGCCCTGATATACAATTGAAATTAAGAAATTTTTATTATTAAGAAGAAAGCAACATTCAATAAATGCCACCATAATTATTATTATCTTCAAATGGTATAAAAATATAATGAGAATAAACATTATAATAATAAAAAAAACGCAAAATATCATTTTTAACAATTTTGACAAATTTTTTGCAAAAATATTTTGTAGGAATACGTCTTCAATAACTTTAACTAAGTAACATTATTAGTAATTAAGCATTAACATTTTATTAAGCAAATTCAATATTACTTACACTTAACAAGTTAAAGGTATACATTTAAGGTAGATTTAAAAATGTCCTATCTGTTGTAAGACATATTTTATATCATGATTTCTAAGTTGTTTACACTTAGAAATATATACACTATTGTTGTTGTTGTTCTCGTGTGGCAGCAAGGCTGGCAAATTGGGTTTCGCTGCTCCACTTTTCCAACTGTACCGTATTTGATGTGAAGTCCGACTTCTTCAGTACACACACATGCCATAGGGACCCTTTCTACGGTAGGCAACCATTTAAATCTCATTCATACACAGAAAGGTTAAAGACAGGATAGATAGAGCGAAAGTACATCCATACCCTAACCAGGATTCAAACCCAGGACCTCCCTATCCGTAGTCAAGCACGCTGACCACTAGACAAGTTGGCCGGCATATACACTATTATATATATATATATATATATATATATATATATATATATATATGTATGTATTAATATATTATATTATATTAAGCCAATACATTTATTAAAATAATGACTACAAGACTGAAAATACAATATCATAAAACACCATACCAAAATACACAAATAGGTAATCTAGCCAGCACAAAAGCAAATAAAGGAAGATTTGCAAGTATAAATAAGACAAAACATGAAAACTCTTAAAACTAGAAAGACAAAATTTGAAAGTGTCTAAAATATACAATACAAAGAATAAGAGAAAATGAAAAACGACAAAATATGCAATACAAAGAATAGGTGGGGGATGGGGTGCTGTGCAAAATAAACACTCCTTTCTGACTCGTGAACTCGTAAAGTGAAACTAATTCTTTGAGAATCAGATATTTTGCACTTAAAATCGAATCAAAATATCAGAATCAAACAATAAAAATTCTAGAATGTTTCATAACTTTTTACATCACTTGGAATATTTCTTGACATACTTAAGTATGTCTTATCTGCCATAAGACGATACACACAGAAAAAACAATTTTACGGCATTTCAAACTGCTGTTGATCAATTTATACATTTTCTTTCACATTAATAAATTTGCACCAATCAATAACTAAGTAATTTTATGTATATTTATTCAAATATGTTAACATATTTATCACTTTTTATTTTCATATATTCAGTATAATCTAAATATTCCTTGAAGTGTTTTAGCATTTCCCTTTATTTTTAAATATTATTTTAAATTTCCAAATGAAAAGTAGTCGGTGAAACTCGCAATCGCGTCATTGCTTATGTTGAACAAATAATTATATTAAATAAATATTTTAACGTAGTTATCTAACTTCAATTGGTTCAATGTATTAATCAAGAAAGTGAAACAAAATTACATACCATTCTTGCTATTTTGTTGTATTATTTTAAACCCATTAGGATTTAGAGATTTTTGTCATTCAAAATATATTCTTTCGGTTTGATTAGCATAAAATATAGCGTTATTAGTGAATTTGATTGGGGCCGTATTCTTTTCATAGAGGTTTTCCATTTTGATGTGAACTTTTTTTGTGAAGTGGAATTACATGCTGATTTAAAATAAATTTTAATTGTGGGGCATTGTTTCTGTCCTTTTTTGATTTGGTTTAAAGTCTGAGCTGATCATAAATAATCCTAAATCATTGATGCATGGGTCTTTAATTACCAATATTACTAAAGCACAATATTTGGATCCAATTTAATTTGTTTCTCTTAATCATCATGGTATAATTTTCTGAAACATAATTTCGGATAAAATATGTAGTCATATGATTTCTTTTCCTGCAGGATTTTGCCATGTTCCCATAACATTGCTCCAAATGCAGCTCCAGAAATTATAAAAGATTTCCAAATATCTAGTGAAATATTGAAAATAGAATGCTATTGAATTCAAATATGTTTTCACATAAATAAAATTTTGACGATTAGTAAATAAAACTTCCAGATTATTTTATTTAAAATTTTCATATTTCTAAAAATTTTAAAATTTTAGTTGACTTTTTAAAATGAAAGCATGCACTTCCTCAATGTAGTTTAACATGACTATAACTCTTAAATGAATTAAGTGATTTCATTTATGTGTGTGCGTGATTAGTAGAAAAATAGTAATACAATTTAGAGTTGTTGCATCAATGAGAATAAAAAGAGAAGATCATTAAGAAGAAGAAAGGGGGTGCATGAGAGATTTACATGATAAAATGATACTGATCCCTCACGTCCATGAAATCATGGAGAAGACGAAAAGTGATGATGTGAGATTTACATAAAAATACGAAAATGCTGAACATCTAAAATCTTACTGATTGCTCAATCATAAAGAAGACAGTTCAAAGTAGAATAGATAAAGTACATTGGAAGAGTATCCTCCTAGTTTGTCCACTCAAGCCGTGAAAGACATTTCTTTATGCTCTGATAAGATCTGCAGGTAAGGGGCGAATTCATAATTTTATCTTCAATGCGGCTTGCCATTGATCTACAGAAGTTTTTTTTCAAATTTTCTATTGCCTAAGCTTTATATCCTTGTTTAGGATTTTTTGATGACCGTTGGGCTTGATCTAGCCGCATGCTAGATCATAAGGAATAAGAAAACAAATGCGAAAGAAGACGCCGTGACGGGCAAGTGCTTAATAAATGTTTCTATTGCCTCATTGTTTATTAAGTTTCTTGTAAATGTGTAGCATTCGAACATTGTTTCCAACGAAGAAAGCTGTTGCACTTCTCCTTATGAGAACTGAAAATGAATAACATCACACTTTAGAATTTAAAAGAAGTAAATATAATATGAAACAAGATTTGGACTAACATATTGAATAATTGATGCTTGAATCACTTGAGATCTCTTTATTTTTACATGATTAGAGAATCAATGTGTTCCAAATGGTGTTACAAAAAGGCATGTCGGATCTTAACATATTTATGTCTTTACATAGACATACACACCCTAAATAGATGCAGAGACGTATAGCAAGCAATGGATATAGTAATGGGATCTTTTCTGAAACAATTCCTCGTGTGATTAAACAGTTGGATAACATTCATAAGAGTATCAATGTCACCTCTACAGCTATGACTTTATTTTTCCTTGAGATGTCCCTATTAGGGATTATTAATAGGGATATGCACATGTCCCTATTAGGTGGTCAGTCTAACACAAAACCAACAGGGTTTAGTTCTCAAACATGCTTGATACTCAGTTTATTGACTCACAGAAGGAGTGAAAGGCTGAGTCGATTTTACCTAGCCCGAGTTTTTTCTATAATACTATAAAGGATTTTGTCTACAATATATTAAATTTATAGCAATAAAGTTATAATAGCTTTACTTTGTAATATCAGATACATTTTATTGTTGTTTAAATTAAGTTTCAAACTTCATATTAATTCAAATTTGTTGATTCATTTTGTAAAATAATTTTAATGTTTTCATGATATCATTCAATATAAGTTGCGTGGCTATTCATGAAATATTAATTTTTAAATTAAAATAATATAAAATTTAATTTCTATATAGAATAAATATAAAGCATAATCAGCCACAAAATGCAAAGTTCAACAATATTTTTGAAAGAATTGTTCATTTAAAAATAAATATAAGCAAA